>APFE030901363.1:0-57906 GCA_000404065.3 Pinus taeda | reverse complement strand
TAGATGCCCATGTTGAGTAAGGACTGCCCCAATAGCATAGTCAGAGGCATCTGTCTCGACCTCAAATGGTTGTTGCAAGTCTAGTAATGTGAGCACTGGTGCCGAGCAGAGGCGATATTTCAACTCTGTGAATGCCTTCTGTTGAGATTCAAACCAAAAGAATTTTTCTTTCACTCCTCCCTTGGTGACTTGACTCAAGGGCCAAGTGATATGAGAAAGTCCTAACACGAACCTGCGATAGAAGTTGACAACACCTAGAAAGTTATGGAGCTCTGTCAGAGTGGTTGGAGATGGCCAATCCCGAATGACTTGGATCTTGGATGGATCCAAATGCACCTCCCATTCATCAATAATGTATCCCAGATACTGAACCTGGGTCATGCATAAAGTACATTTCTCCAAATTGGCACATAACTTGTGTAGCTGCAGTGTTTGGAGAACCTGTCGGATGTGGTGGAGGTGCTCTTCCCAACTCTGGCTGAAGATCAGGATGTCATCCATTATCCTCATGAAGGTTGCAGGAGCATTCATCAATCCAAAAGGCATAACCAACTATTCAAAAAGGCCCTCCTTGGATTTGAAGGCAGTCTTCCACACATTGGAGGGTTTGATTGGTACCTGGTGATATCCTGACTTCAAATCGATCTTGCTGAAATATTTCCCCCCCTTCAGTTGGTCCAGGAGGTCATCAATCCATGGGATTAGGTACCTATTACGGGCAGTGATCTTATTCAACGCCTAATAGTCAATACAGAATCTCCAAGTCCCATTCTTCTTCTGTACCAACACGATCGGGCTCTCACAGGGTGATGAACTCAGACGAATGTGACCTTTCTGCAGTAGCTCCTGAATTTGCCTCTTGATTTCATCGTTCTCCAAAACGGAGCACCGATAGATTGGTCCATTGGGTAGCGGTGCACCTGGGGTCGGATCAATGGAGTGCTTGACCTGACAGTGTAGAGGAACCCCTGCGGGGCAGGTGAAGATGTCCTTGTACTTGTCCACGACCTTGTCCATCTGTAGTTGTCTTGCGGAGGGGCCCTGTCTAGAGGTCGTGGCCACTGTCTTCTTCTTTCCTTAAGGGCGTATCATCAGGAAAACAAATTTCCCGATTTTGGAAATGAGCTTACTGCATTGTTTTGCAGTGACCAAAGAGATGGCGGTAGGCGATGCTACCTCTAGTATCATGTACAACTTATTTCCCAAAGTAACAATAACAACACGAGGCCTTGATTCATACACAACATGTCGCTTCCACAAGTATGGTTGTCCTAATAATACAACACGAACATCAAGGGGAGCAACGTCACACAATACCTCATCTGTGAAGGGCTTGATGTTGTATGGAAGGCGACACTGTTGGCTCACGTGAATATCCTGTCCTTGATGAAGCCTCCCGATGATGTACGGTTGTGGATGTGATGTGGTTGGTAAGCCGAACCGCTTCACGACCTCTACTGAAATGAGGTTCTTTTGACTCCCGTTGTCAACAATGAACTGTAGCGGGGATCCATTTACCTACATCTGGGAGTGGAAGAGACTCTCCTCCTCCTCCTCTAGATCTTTGGGTTCCTCCTTTTGGATCTTCATGGTGGCAACGGTGGCGTTGGGCTCCGCATCGATAATCTGCTTCCCTTTGTCATTCCCCTTGTCGGGTTTTGACTCAGAGTTGGAACATGCATCTAATTCTGAAAACTTTAGCTTAACCAATAGTGACTGTTTGGCCCAACACTCACTTGTGTTGTGAGTGGAGCTCTTATGGAACTCCCACCACTTTCCTATGTCATTTTTCAGCTTCGCGACACTGTTCTTTGCTTGTAGCTTTGGCGGGTTGTCTTGGGCTACCCCGCCTTGGCTTTATCCTTTGTTCTGCGGTTTAGAGGCACCTTTCCCTTGCTTCGGATTCGCAGATCCAAAGTCTTGTTTCTTTTGTTTAAACTTTTGCTCGATCTTGACAGCATATCGGTATGCCGTGCTGAGCGAGGAGATGTTCAGGAATTCTATTTCTTCCTATATGTACATGTGTAAGCAGCCACAATATTTGAGTACCAAATACTTCTCTGAATCCTTGATACCCAACTTTGTGCGAAGGGTATGGAAAATATTGGTAAACTCCAACACGTCTTGGTCTCTTCCCTGCCGTAGCGTGGTCTACTTTATGTATTGATCCTCATAGCTTCTGACAGGGTAGTACTGCTCCTTGATGACAATCTGAAATGAATTCCAAGTGGGTGCGGGTGAAAACAGTGAGGTCGTACTTTCATCCTTCTGCTCGCAGTAGGTTTCCCACCAATCCTTGACAAGGGGGGTGGCTTTGAGAAGAGCGAAAGTAATCTTTTCCCGGTAGGAAAACTCATGAACAGAAAAATACCCTTCTAGCATATTTAACCATTTATCTACGATGTCTGCATGTATCTGACCCTCAAATATGGGATGCCAAAGTTGTACCTTAAAGGGTGTGGCGCTTCCAGAGTAGCTGCTGGAAGTAGATGTGTCGCCCCTGGGTAGCTGCTCAAGGATCTGGGAAAAGTTGTCCATCATCGCGTTCCTTTGTCGCTCGAGGGCCTCTTCGAGCAAGATTTTGATAGGATCTCCTGCCCCCTCGTCTTTATTTTCATCTGTCATGTGTGGCCATCAGGATTTGTGAGGTTGGTCTTGAAAAGGTTCGACCAGTTCAAGCCCTAACTCCTTATATCCCGACCTCGTTGGGGACATGCAAAGAAAGACAGAGAAAAAATAGACCGCTCTGATACCACTGATCCAGATTTAAACATGAACGCAACAAATTACAGATATAACCATACATATAGAGATGCAGTAGAAATAATACTTCATTTCATTACTATAAAAATACTGAAATATGCTTACAAACATAAATGGAAATAAACTAGCTAGGGCGATGGTAGCTTATCTCTAAGAAGGGATGTGGCGGCTACATACCCCTGAACTGTGTTACAATGAGACTTGAATGCCTATTTATTGTTGAGAAACAATAGAAAACCCTAAACATCCAAAAACCTAACCCTAGAAGATGAAACACCAAAATGTGGGCCCCATTTGGGTAAATTGTTACATCAACTTCCCGGGGTCGTAACTTTGGCATACGATCTCCGTTTGACGCGCACAATATCTCGTTAGAAAGATCTATCTAAGAACTACAAATTTGGGAAGAGCAACATCAATTAATAGATCCATGTTGCTCCAAATTTTACCAAAAAACGTTGTTTAGGGCCTCAAAACGGCTCCGGAAGTTCAGGACCCGAAAAACTCCTAAAAATAGTAAACTGTGCTACAATTAAGGAAACAGAAAAGCTAAAAGAAACAAGATGGCGGTCCAAGTGGACTTGGTGGGTGGCCACCAATATCCACCTGGATCACTTCATCAAGAAGTTATACAAATTTTGAAGACAAAAGGATCACAAAGAGACAAGAGACACCAAAAATTAGACTCCAAGCTAGGGCAAAACCTCAGAAGGGGGAAAGCCCAACAATCATTCTCTTATAGAATCAGATAAAAATGAGATATCCAAGACTGATACCAAGACCCAAAATGCCACCACAAGTCCAACCCTCCTCTAAGTCACCTTCAAAGTCAAAGTCAACATAGGTCAAACTCCTAAAATTTCAGCCCCATAAATTTTTGGCCTGCAACAAGCTCTGAAATTCGCCCTGCAACTAGATCTGAAATTCGTCATTTTTTGTTTTTTTACTGAAATTCCTCCACATGTGCGAGCTCTTTCTCTCCCTCTTCTTGGTTTATTATTCCTTTGTTGGGTGCAGAAGATATATATGATGATGAGTGAATGTATATCCTTCAAAGTGGCTGAACTGTCTTCCATATATATCTGTCCAGGAGGTCGAGTAGGTGGCTCTTAGAGGCCCAAGCTAACTTGTTCCCAAGGAGGGCCAACTTGACAATTTTTGGTGGACTTTGACTCAATAAAATTTCAAAATTATTTTTTTTACAATTTTCCAAATGGGACATGACTCAAGTACATTTCCTTTGACTCATAACAAATTCTTTTTGACTCTATAAGCAGGAAAAACATGTTTTGACAAAAAATAAATATAATAATGAATAAAATAAATACATCAATGATTGTTTTACATTACATTACGAAGACCAACACCAATTACATTTTCAACATTTTGGGACATGCCTTTTCATAATTAATTATACTTGTCAATTATTATTATTTATATTATTTGGGTCAGAAACATTAAAATCAACCTCCAAATTGAAAAATGGTTCCATGAAAAACTTTGATAACTACATTCCATGAGGAACTTTTATAGGTGGTTGATTTGTTCTAGGTGATGTTTGATCCATAAACTACTTTGGATATTCCACTTGACAATTTGTCTCAACATATATGACAAAATTATACATAAATATGAAATCTATATTATGAGGGTTATTTTCCTTATACTTCTGTATTTATTAAGTCATTGTTTTCATACATGCAATATATAAAATGTAGAAAATAGAGAACAAGCAAAAATACAATCATTTACAACCATAATAATTCAAGATATGATTTAGGAAACCCTAATGGGAGAATACCCAACTAGAAGGTGATGTTTTTTTTTTTCAACAAATGTAAGTACAGAAGAGTGATACCTGTGGCCAATGGATTGCTATAGAACGCAAACCCTCTATGTTTTCTCTCTAGCTATCCACTCTCAACTACTCTACTCATCTATGGAACAAGATGCACCTAAATAGAATGAATCTCCTTTTCTTCCTAGTGGCCTGGTTATAACACAACCCAATAGCCTCTTAGTGGTTAAGTTTGACTCCTTCAACCCTTAACTAGAGTTAAAATATTGACTCTTCTAGATCTTCTGCATCATGATCACATCGATATCTCCTTTTCCATGAATAATTGGGTCTGACATTGCATCCTCTTGAATCATGGTGGATAAAATAGGAAGGTCAACTTCCAAGTTGCATAACTTTTGCATACATATGTCGTTTTAGGTCTTTCTTGCCTCATTGGAAAGGTATTTGAGTGTAGAATAGAACTAGGTAGTGCAACCCTTGTGTGGAAATTTCTTACCCCCGAAAAATGTAATTTAATGTCTCAAACTGTTTCTGGAAGGCTTAAGACCCTAATTCACCAAATTGGGATTGTTGGAAAAAATGATCCTATGAGCTGATTTCTCCAAATTTTCCACTCTAAAAGCATCAATATGGATGAAAAATAACATAATGATCCAATCTATATCAATTCCTGTGTGTTTTCACTTGAAATAGGTGGTAGATCTACTTCATGTTGATTTATGTAGCTTGGATGGTATTCCATAACCCTAGGAGTTGGGTTTGTTAGAAGTTTGACCACAAAAGGGTTTTGTGGGTGAATACACAAGCATTGGGGTTTTCCAACCAAGGTGTGGGTGCAGAATCACAAGGAAAAATGATTTTTTATTCATTGTTGCAAGTGAGGCAACCTTAATGGACCAAGAAGAACAATGTGATGGAGAAATTAAATGGAAGAAAACCCTTGCCTAATGATAATTGGGTTTTGTCTAGAAATTTCAAGTCGGTTTGGGCTTGAAAATACACCCTTTGAGGGCTAATGTCTACCCTTATTGGAAACTATAAGAAGGAAAGAGTTGTGATTCATTTGGACATATATGGCTTATCTCATCTAATTCTACCCTAGAAGGAGGTTTTAGTACCTCAGGAGCTGCAGAGCCTTAAAGGAGGACAAGTGAGAGTGTGGGTGGTTTGATCTAATTCTGGAAAGGAGGTTGAAGTTGTTCAGATTTGTGGATAAGTTTCTCTGTGACACTCGGTCCTCAAGGAGGGTAGATCCGCGCATGAAGAGGAGATTTATTTATATGTATAGGTCGAGCCCTAGTTAGGGATTCTTTCATGGTTAATCAGTCCTTAAGTCTCTTCCCTAAAGTCAGTTATGTATGCATTGGATTTTGTGTAAGAGAGAGGGTGAATACCCTTAGAGAGTAGACCTTAAACTTGTGATAAGGTTGCATATTTGTGGCCATACCTCTGTAGTTTTGATCTAAATATTAGGGAGGTCGAGAACTGTGTACAGGAATGTGAGTTTTAGAGAAAAAGAGAAGGTTGATGAGGCATGTGGAATACGAGCAGCATAAGGTAAGATCAAGGTAAGGTAGGAGCTTAAGTGAATAGGGAAAATATTTGTCCTGAAGGGTTTAGGACATAGGTGAATATGCCCTAGGTTAGGAATTCTTCTGTGCAAGGTCTGTCCTAATGTTCTATTCCTCAAGTGCCAATATTATGTGTGTCAACAGTGAGTCGTAACCCTTAGAAGTTGGCATCCTAGTGTGGGGAGAATATGTGATTAGGGCCGCAAACATGAATGGTTGTGTATAGTGTGAAAGAGGGATAAATTATGTCACTCGTGAACATAGATAAGTAGTGCACAAATGTGTAAAAGCAACCTTGAAGAGAAGAAGAGAAAGTGATGGTTTTGGAAGTTTGTTCATAGGTTTGAAAAACATAAATTTTGATGCTCAAGAACAATGATTTTGGAGGAATCAAATCACTATTAGGAGGTAACATGAAGAATCCCTAGTTCAGTCAATTGAGTGGCAGTTAGAGGATTGATAAGAGGTGAAATTCCAAGCCCAGATCATTCAAAGTGTGGATTGTGTGTGGGTATATTTGCATGCCCTAAGAAGAGTGACAAGAGGACTGATATGTCATGGTATGAAGTCAGACAGATGATGCCCTACGATCAACATTTTGATGTGGCTAGAAGGTTGATAAATGGGCAGATCTGGAAGGCCTTATAACAATGGTTTTAGAGCAGCTAAGACATCATGTGAAGGAAGTTGAGTTCTGCTCACAAATGAAGTCGTGAATAAGTGATTCTCGTATGCAATATGCAGTGGGTAGAAGATCCCAAATACAATGTTCATGAAAGGAGCCATGCACTGTTAGGAGAAAGACTTATGGGATCCCTAGTTTAGTTTATGAAAGGAGACATTGTTGACAAGAGGGCAGATCCAGAAGACCCATTGAGCAGACTTCTTAGTGGAGCAAGAGGGTTGTTAGTGGGAAGATCAGTGAGCCAAATTTCAATGACACAAAAGGAGTTGTGATCACTGATAGTGGCAGGTTGGAAAATTGGAGATGCAATTGCAGTGATCAACGGATGGGAAGGAATTGGATTTGCAGATGTGTTCAAGGTACGTGACTAATTAAAAGGGTTGTGGATGCGCACCATCAAAAAGTAGGTCAATTGTTATCTTGTTAAGGGTAGATTGGTTATCATAGTTGTTGATACCAAACCCTAATTGTGTCCTTGTAACATGGTTGTATGTAAGGGCCATGATCCATGGTACAGACTATTGTATTAATTTTTTGTAATATAACATGTAGTGGGTTGAAAATGTTGAAAATTATCATGTGCACTAGTTTATTCGCCGATGTATATATTTTCCACTGTGCAAAGTAGAAGTGTTGTGGCATTTAAGTGTGTTTGTGTTCAAGATTTTAGGCTCAAACTAGATTCTTGAGTGTCATGTAAAAATCAACACTTCATTTATCATTAGTATGGATTTATTTTAGTGGGTGTGATGCTCAGGGGGGCTTATAAGAGCTAGTTGAATTGATTTAGTTGATGTTAGTTTATTTTCACGTTGTAATAGGTGGATGATCTACTTAATTGCTTGTTGGTATGATTATTTTTTAGTAGGTGAGATATCCATAACGTACTGTTGATAGGAAAAAATGACCTAAAAACAATTATTAAGGGATTCTTTCCTGCATGAGGTCTCAATTAGACCTCACATCATTTGGGATAAGAGATCCATACATATTTTGGCATAGTAGCCATTCTTGGTTTTAAGAATGTTGTAAGATATAGATGATTGCCACAATAGGGGTGTTAATTTTAAGATATAGCTAACTAAATGCAAAATGAAACTAATCTAAGCTAGCTAGTTGATGAAAGATAGGTAAGAATTAAGAAGCAATGAGTTGATAAACATACATATGCATACTCAAGGACACTTTTATTTGATATCTAGGACGAAATTGAATGCTTAAGTTACTAGAACAAACCCAGAATGGTCAACATTTTGATTTAGTAAGTGCTCATTAATGAATGTTGCAAAACTGAAACAATAAACATATGAGAATAGATTATCTACCCCACAAATCAATCTAACTTAGTAGCAAAGCATTTCACAAAATACACACATAAGATAACTTGTTTAAGAAGAGTCTAAAATAAAGACACACTGCATGTGGAAATATGGATTTAGCAACGACCTTCAAGGCTTCTTAATATTAGAACAATGAATATAAAAGTACCAGCCTCCTAGCTCTGGTTTGTAGGAAAATCATTAAATTAAAAAAATTGGAACAATTCATATTGAGAATTTTATAATATTTATAGATTGAGTCAGTAAATTCCCTTGTGACTTTTGAGTTTCTCATGTGGTTATTTAAAACTCTTCACCTTCTCATGATTTACAAATATACTAAAGAAAATATTTAAAAAAACCGTCAAAGATGAAGTTGACAGTTGTTAGAATTTGATTGTGTCTTCAATTGGGAGCTTCACGATGTCTTGAAGATAAGCCACCCAAACTTCATAGTATGATGCAATCCTCTTGATCCTATTGGGAAACAACTATCTGTGAATGCATGATACTATATTATGTTCTAGGGAGAGAATTGTCATGTATTTATTCAATGAAACTAGGAAAGAGATCACGATTGTCTATTTCTTATCAAGGTCAACAAGGTGTTGCTTCGGGTTGTCCTTAATGAGCTTGTTGGTGAAGACACTAAAAGACATTTATTTTTCATTTAATAACTACTCCAAATCTTTACTTAATTACTCACTTGAATGGCCTCTCCCTAGGCCCTAACTCATGGAATTCTATTCATTATGAATATCCGTTCAGTTAAGGAGTAATGATCCTAATATTGTGCCACTGACTACGCTATATCTTTTTCTAGCTTCTCTTGTATCTTTATAGATCAGTTGATAGAAATGAAATCATATGTTCATTCTTGAGTGTTGATTCTAGGAATTTTTGTTGGGGCCTAAGGATATTCTTTGTCCCATTGCTCTAGTTCATTGACAACATTAAGGACTCCTTGCAATCGTATGCCTCACTCCTTAACTAGCTGTTAGAGTGGTAATAACTTGGTTGATATTTCCTGCATGATTTATAGAAAAGCGTATACTTACAGGGCCAGAGCATTTTAGGACCCATGTATTTATGAGGCACATGCCTTATAGTCCTTTACCTTAATGATTGTCTATATTTTTGTCTTGGTTTCTGCTTTCAACAATTTTACATGTTGTTCTAGATTAGCTATTTGTGCATCCTTCTTCTTCATCTACTCTAGGAGGTCACACACATTTTCCTTAGTCACCTTAAGAGAATGCCATGTTTGAGGCCATGGAAAGAGGATATTATGCATATCTACCTTTTTCTTCCTCTAGCTTGATGCAGATCAGTGTTTTCCTAAATTTTTAGATGGCAAAACCACTGCAACCCTATTGACGACTCCGCTGCCTTTTTTGGCTTATAGCTGATGCCTCCACGGAACCATTCCCTTGACTATGGCTTACAAGTGCCCGCTTGCAACCATCGTTCTCAATCCTTATACCCCTGAGATTAAAACTCTCAGCTGGCCCACTTTAAGTTCATGCCTACTCGATGCCACATGAGCCCAGTGTGGATAGCCGAACTAATAAAACCTATGGGTTAATAAGCCTCCAGGCTAGCCCGCTATGATTCATGCTTAGTTGATGCCATGTGAACCTGGTTGCAATAGCCCAATGCAATGAAAAAGTACCTTAATAAAACCCTTCGAGTTCATAAAACTCTAGGATGGCCTACCTTCGGCTCCTGCCACATGAGCTCGCCCATGCAAGTTCGGATAGATGGAAAACGTGTTTATGAAATCCATCGGGGTAGAAGCCTCTAGGAAGGACCCACAACTAAATGTTTCAGACCGCTATCAAAATCTAGGCACCATGGTTAATTCAACCTAACAAACCGTCAGGGCATAGAACTACTCGGCATGACCCACTCGACTCCTCATTATAGTCATCTGACACGTGAGCTCGCTTTTGTTTCTTATTGATCTCAAATTTGTTAAATAACGGACTCCGACTACCTTTGAAAAAAATAAACCTTAAGTTTTGTGCAACGTTCCTCTATATATAACGTATAGTTAATAACTCTGACTCCTCTGTATGCTCTCAACTCCTTTGTTCCCCTTCGCTGCTTACGGACATCTTGCAAGCTTCATCTAAACGAAATTGTAGAATGAATCTTCTGCTCGACCTTATTATCAATTAAACCTGGAATGAATTTTCTAAGAATCCTGCACGGACCAGTCTTTTTCAGTTTCAATTTATTATATTCTCTATTTGGAAATATCTTCTTCCTCAAATGTGCTAGCACCCTATCTCCTACTTCAAAATTATGCTTTCTCCTTTTGAGGTCTGCTCTATTTTTATACTTAAGGTTACTTTCCTAAAGCTTTTGCTTGAACTGTTCATGAATTTCATGTATGGACGTGGAAAAATATTCACCTACTACACTTCTCTGCTCCATTCTTCTCAAATTTATGAGTTCATGTACTCCTCTTCGATGCATTCCATATAAAATTTATAAATGGCTTTGACCATTACTATTGTTGGGAGATTCATTGCAGGCAAATTCAACTTGTGCTAAAACTCAGTCCCATTGTTTAAGATGGTTTCCAATGAGACTGCGTAAGATATTACCCAAACTCTTGTTCATCACTTCAGTTTGGCCATCCATCTGTGGGTGATATGTCGAACTAAAACTCAACTCTGTTCCAAGATTTTTCCATAATGTTCTTGAAAAGTGTCCAAAAAAATCTAGTGTCTCCATCAAAGACAATATTTTTGAGTACGCCATGTAGCCTTACAACTTCCATAAAGAATAAACTACCTATATGAGTAGCATCACTAGTTTTAATGCAAGGAATGAAGTTATCCATTTTAGAAAACTTGTCTACAACAAAAAAATTAGAGTCATGGCCCTTTTGAGTTTTTGGCAGTCGTAAAACAAAATCTATACTTTATGAATCCCAAGGCCTTTCTAGAATTGGTAATTGAGTGTATAATCCAGTGTTTTGATTCCTTCCTTTAGCATATTGAAAAATTTGACAATTACTCACGAATTTGTGCACATATGCTCTTAACCTTGGCAAAAAATAATTCCTCTTTAACAACTAATATGTTTTATCATGCCCAAAATGTGCTCCAAGACCGCCATTGTGCTTCTCCTTGGTCAAGTTTTCCCTCATCGAGTAGTTGGGAATGAAAATATGGTTGTTCTTAAATAACAACCCATCTTGAATCATGTAATCATGCCATGGAATCTGATCTTGAACTGCTGGGTTTTTACAAGCTGCATAAGATTCCTTCAAATCAATATCCACCTCATACAATTCCTTTATAAGATCAAACTCAAACACTTGGACTTGAATTTCCTTGGTCAGGGATCAGTATTTTAGTTAAAAAACGAAAGTGCTCAAAATTGCTTCAGACCTGAACGACCGAATAGAGTTCATCGCCAAAATTCCAATGTCGTGAACGACTCAAAAAACTGACATCGTATACAAAAGTTAGAGCTTTTGAAAGTTTGGTAAAAAATTCAAAGTTTGACTAGAGTTGATTGGATGCACAATTAGCATTCAAAGAATATTCTCTAGTTTTAGCCAGTGACACTGTGACAAGTTGAATTATTTTTGTTATATATATATTACTTTTATATTATATTTTTTATATAACTATATATTTTATATATTTTTAAATATATTAATTTTAATTAAATTGAATTCACGTAAACTTCACCTAATCTGCCCTACATATAACTTCGCATGTTCAAATATATTCAAAAATTTGAATATATATATTGGAGCATATATTATGGTAAAAGGTAATGGGATGGGTGGAGTTGGGTTTTGAACCCATGACCTCCCCCACCCGAATTCCATGCTCTACCATTGAACCACAACAGATACTTTAAAATTCTTTGCCACAAAATCCTATTTAAAGTGCAGTTAAGGCCGACGGTGGGGTGGTGGGAGCCAGCCCCCACCCCATGCGACCTCAAGCATGCAACAAAGGGCCAACGAAATGTGCTTAGCGCGTTAATCATACTTAATATTAATTAATTATGTTCAGCATTTAATTAAACATTTGATTAAGTTGGTGGAATTTATGGCAGAGCCACCTAATCCGAAACCGCCATGAAACTTGGCGAACTTAACTGGAGTCTCTCCAGATTTAGTGGAGGTTTTCTAGGAAAAATTGGTTTTGCCATAACTGAGGCAATTCTCAGCGAAATTTCAAAAATGAATAGTCATTTTTTCCTAATTGGCATGCAAGGAACTCAATGGAGTAGGTTGTAGAGGCAGAAGAGGTCATCTATAGGTGTTTTTGGTCACTTGAAGATTTTTGAAGCCTAGGGCCAATAGGTGTTGGAGGCCATTCCCAGAGCAGCTGGTAAGCAAGTTGAGTAAAAAAGAATAGTCATTTATGATAGATATGAATGTTTTAAACTCATTTGAACAGGTTCCAAGAGAATTGGATGCATGTAACATTAATTTGAGCACTATTGAAGCTAATACAAAGGCCCACACTATGAAGCTAAACCAAGGAGATGTAGCCCAGGAGGGGTGAACTCCTTCAACAAAAAAATGTGTATTGAGCTCTGTTATTTGTGCTTGTTGTGTTTTTATATGCTGCCATTCAACCATTTAAATTCATGCTTTTAAGTTCATACAAAACACTAAATTTCACCAAGTTAGATGAATTGACAATCACATGCTCATGGATAAACTCTTTATGGATAAGCAAACCAAAGCAAATAAAATTTTATATCTGGAAATGATACTAGCACAACATTAACTAGCAATCAATTTCAGATCATTCCTGCAGATAGAATTATATCATGCTTAAGGCATCAACAATTCTATTAGACTGTCCACTAATATATTTTAAAACAAATGTAAAGCTTTGCAGATATTCAACCCATTTAATGTGCTTTTGGTTCAACTTAGGTTGTTGCCTAATAAATTGGAATTCATGATTATCAGTGTAAAGAATAAACTCCTTAGACAACGAATAATGCCTCCACTACTTTAATGTCTGGACCTTTGCATAAAACTCCTTGTCATAAGAAGTATACTTTCTTTTGGCTTCATTTAATTTCTCACTGAAATATGCTATGGGTCGGTCTTCTTGACTCAGAACTACTCCAATGGCCTCATTGCTAGCATAACATTTTACTTGAAATGGTTTGTTGAAATATGGTAATGCAAGTGCTGGTTGTTCAATAATCATTTTCTACAATAGTTGAAACTCCCTTTTGGCCTCATCAATCCACTGGAATGGTTGCTGACTTTTCTTGATTGTTTCAATGATCAAAGCACTTAATTTGCTAAAATTTCTAATAAAATTCCTGTAGAAACTAGCTAGTCCATGAAAGCTACAATGAGAGCACTTAATTTGTTGACTTTCTTGTTTGGTTGAAGTTTTGAGAGTTCATCTTCTAAACTTTTGAATTGTATTTGTGTATTACCTTACTATTCTTCCATAATAAATAATTTCCTATATATTAGACAACATCATTTTTAATTTTTAAGAATCAAAAGATTATTAAATTCTATTTCACCAAAAAAAAAAAAAAAAAAAAAATTAATCCAAAATGTTGACTTAAGTAAGGAATTCATAGTTCACAATTTTATTATTCTCTAACTCACCTCTTTTGTTACCATTAAATGCAAAAAATACAAAAGATTCACTAAAATATAATAATACTTTTCTTTTTTTAACACACATTAAATTGCTCTTGCTTCCACCCTTAAATCTTTTTTATACTACATAGAAATACCTTTTTATTATTTCTATAAGGTACTTCTTGTTATATAATATATATATATATATATATATATATATATATAATATATTGTTGTGAATTAAGTTTAGGTTGGGTGGTTGGACAAAATAGTTATTATTATCCCCACCCAAGTTCAAATCCTTGCTAATGATATGATGAGCTAAATACCTTGATAAATATTGTTGTAATGGCTTTGTGCCTATGAATATTGTTGTATTCACCTCGATCCTTGTGAACGTACCAACAACCTTACTCTAGCCCTTGGGCAAAGAGGAGTATGGTCCTTGTGAACGTACCAACAACCTTACTTTAGCCCTTGGGCAAAGAGGATGTTGATTTCTTTCCTCAAATATCTTCAAAATTGAAGGCAAGCAATATCTACCAGTCTGTAAGATATTTAATGCGGTCGGGCTGTATATGCCCAATGCAATTGATGGATGTATGGGTGCAACTTACCAATTGATTACTCTAGCTCTTGGGCAAAGAGGAGGTTGATCCTTGTGAATGTATCAACAACCTTACTTTAGCCCTTGGGCAAAGAGGATGTTGATTTCTTTCCTCGAATATCTTTAAAATTGAAGGCAAGCAATAATTACCAGTCTATAAGATGGTTGGGCTGTATATGCCCAACGTTAGATTTAAACAAGTTTAAAAGGTAAGAAGCAATTGGTGGATGTACGGATGCGGCTTACCAATTGATTTTCCATATGGCAGTGAAGGGCATTTATATGGCTCATGACCGCAATGATTTTACAGTGACCTACTCATTGCAAGGATAGATATGGTAGCGTATTAATTGTACAAAATTGACAAGGAAAATTAAGGTCGATTCTAGTTTGTTGATTTGTGATGCATTATTTGATCTTTCCCTACCTCAACCATGACAAAATAATGGTTGTGGTAAGTTAAACCCAATGGAAGCATATTGGATGCAATTTATGTCAAGCCCCAAATTCTTCAATATATTTCAAATTTCCTTTTTCTATCAGAACGATTGGGTCGCTTAAGATAGTGATGGTCGTACAACATAGGTAGTTGTATGATTGACAACTACACTTAAATGGTACAAACATTTAAAAAAAAAACTTTCGAACAAGAAAAAACTATCAGAAGTATGAAATGTAATTAGTGGTGCTTGGATTGTAATTGATGGTAGACAACTATATGGTTGAGTGACAAATTCGAATTGGCTCTCATATTGGTACACACAGGTCGATTGGAATTTCCTATGCAGACACAAGTGTGGCATGCAGTTTTATCATTTTTTTGGGTTTAAATATATATATATATATAATTTTGGAATCAATCTTCAAACCTTTTTTTGTTAATTTCTTCTTGTAGCAAATAATTCTTCTTCTTGCACACTTTCAAAAATAGCTTGTGCCGCAATTTTGGTCAAAGACCAGAATCATAAAAATTTAAACACTGTGTGACAAAATGCCATATTAGATTGAGCCTTTATTTTACGTGTGGCCAATCATTAGGATTGGAAATTGGCTTTCATAACAAATGATATGAACAAAGTTTATTATTACACAAAATATTAAATATGTCTAAAATATAAAGAATTCTAGGTAGAAAATATATAAATTGTATATAAGTAATTGCTAGTAGAAAATATGATATTGATTGTACAATGAGGGTCCGTTATATATAGCTAGATGAGGGTGCCCTTTTGTAAGAAGTCATGTATTTTGTGTTGAGAAACCAAGTATAATGTAGACTATCATTGATTTTTCTTTCTTGATAATTACTTGTGAATGTTATATGCTTTCTTATTATTTATTATGTTCTCTTCATTAAGAAATTATACAAATGTCCAAAACAAAAGGATCACAAAGAGACAAGAGACACCAAAAATTAGACTCTAAGCCAGGGCAAAACCCCACAAGGGGGAAAACCCAACAATCCTTCTCATATAGAATAAAAAAAATTGGATCTCCAAGACTAAGACCAAGAATCAAAACTGCCACCAAAATTCCAAGTCCAACCCTCTTCCAAGTCACCTTCAAAGTCAAAGTCAACATAGGTCAAACTCTTGAAATTTCGACCCTTGAAATTTTAGGCCTGCAACAAGCTCTGAAATTGAGCCCTGAAACTAGATCTGAAATTCGTCATATTTTTTACTGAAATTCCTCCACATGTGCGAGTTCTTTCTCTCCATATTCTTGGTTTATTATTCCTTCGTTGGGTGCAGAAGATATATATGATGATGAGTGAATGTATATCCTTCTAAGTGATTGAATTGTCTTCCATATATTTTTCCAAGAGGTCGAATAGGTGGCTCTTGGAGGCCCAAGCTGACCAAGGAGGACCGACTTGACAATTTTTGGTGGACTTTGACTCAATAAAATTTCAAAATTCTTTTTCTTACACTTTTCCAAATGGGACATGACTCAAGTACATTTTCTTTGACTCATAACAAATTCTTTTTGACTCTATAAGCAAGAAAAACATGCTTTGACCAAAAATATATATAATAATGAATATAATAAATACATCAATGATTGTTTTACAATATAATATGAAGACCGACACTAGTTACATTTCAACATTTTAGGACATGCCTTTTCATAATTAATTATACTTGTCAATTATTATTATTTATATTATTTGGGTCAAAAACATTAAAATCAACCTCCAAATTGAAAAGTGGTTCCATGAAAAACTTTGGTAACTACATTCCATGAGAAACTTTTACAGGTGGTTGATTTGTTCTAGTTGATGCATGATCCATAAACTACTTTGGATATTCCACTTCACAGTTTGTCTTAACAGATATGATAATATGAAATCTATATTATGAGGGCTATTTTCCTTAGACTTTTGGATTTATTAAGTCACTGTTTTCATACATGCAATATATAAAATGTAGAAAATAGAGAACAAACAAAATACAATCATTTAGAACCATAATAATAAAATATATGATCTAGGAACCCTACTGGGGGAATACCCAACTAGAAGGTGAGGTTGCTCTACTCTTTTGTTCTCTTAACGGAAATGGATGTAAGTACAGAGGAGTGAGACTTGTGACCAATGGACTGCTACAGAACACAAACCCTCTATGTTTTCTCTCCAGCTATCCACTCTCAGCTACTCTACCCATCTATGGAACAAGATGCACCTAAATAGAATGAATCATATTTTCTTCCTAGTGGCCTGGTTATAACACAACCCAATAACCTCCTAGTGGTTAAGTTTGACTCCTTAAACTCTTAACTAGAGTTAAAATATTGACTCTTCTAGATTCTTTTGCAACATGATCACTTGGCTATCTCTTTTTCCATGAATAATGGGCGCTGGCATTGCATCCTCTCGGATCAGGGTGGATAAAATAGGAAGGTCAACTTTTGAGTTGCATAACTTTTGCTTACAGACTTTGTTTTAGGTATTTCTTGCTTCATTGGAAAAGTATATGAGTGTCAAATAGAACTAGGCAGTGCAACACTTAAGTGGCAAATTTTTACCCCCTAAAAATGTAATTTAATGTCTCAAACTGTTTTCGGAAGGCTTCAAACCCGAATTCACCAAATTGGGATTGTTGGAAAAAATAGTCATGTGAGCCAATTTCACCAGCATTTCCACTCTAAAAGCATCAATATGGATGAAAAATAACATAATGATCCAATCTAAATCAATTTTAGTGCGTTTTCACTTGAAATAGGTGGTAGATCTACTTCATGTTGATTTATGCAGCTTGGGTGGTATTCCACAACCCTAGGAGTCAGGTTTGTGAGAAGTTTGACCACAAAAGGGTTTTGTGGGTGAAGTACCGAAGCATTGGGGTTTTCCACCCAAGGCGTGGATGAAAAATCATGAGGAAAAATGATTGTTTATTCATTTTTACAAGTGAGTCAACCTTAATGGACCAAGGGTGACCTAAGGGAACAATGTGATGGTGAAATTAAATGGAAGAAAACCCTTGCCTAATGATAGTTGGGGTTTGTCTAGAAATTTCAAGTCGGTTTTGGCTTGGAAATACACCCTTCGAGAGCTGACGTCTACCCTTATGGGAAACTATAAGAAGGAAATATTTTTAATTCATTTGGACATATCTTAGATGGATTATCTCATGTTATTCTACCCTAGAAGGAGGTTTGAGTACATCAGGAGTTGCAGAGCCTTAAAGGAGGAGAATTGGGAGCATGGGTGGTCTGATCCAAGTTTGGAAATGAGGTCGAAGTTGTTCAGATTTGTGGAGAAGTTTCTCTATGACACTTGACTGTTAAGGAGAGTAGACCTGTGCATGAAGAGAAGGTTTATTTCTGTGTAAAGTTCAAGCTCTAGTTAGGGTTTCTTTCGTGGCTAATCAATCCTAAAGTTTCTGTCCTAAAGTCAGTTATGTATCCTTTGGATTCTATGCAAGAGAGAGGTTCGAGACCCTTAGAGAGAAGACCTTAACCTTGTGATAAGGTCACAGATTTGCGGGCATATCTTTGTGGATGTGATATTTCGATTAGGGAGGCCAAGATATGTGTACAACATTGCGATTTTTAGGGAAAAAGAGAAGGTTGACGAGGCATGTGGAATAGGGCCAACATAAGGTAGGATCAAGGTAAGATATGAGCTTAAATGGATGGGGAAATATTTGTCCTGAATGGTTTAGAACATATGTGAATATTCCCTAGGTTAGGGTTCTTCTTCTACACAAGGTCTGTCCTAATGTTCTATCCCTCAAGTGCCAAGATTATGTGTTTCAACAGTGAGCCGTAACCCTTAGAAGACGGCGTCCTAGCGTGGTGAGCATCTGTGAGTAGCGTGGTGAGCATCTGTGTGTAGGGCCACATACCTTAAGGGTTGTGTAAAGTGTGAAAGATGGCTAAATTATGTCACTCGTGAATATAGATAAGTAGTGGACAAATGTGTAGAATCAACCTTTAAAAGAAGAAGAGAAAGTGATGGTTTTGGAGGTCTATTCATAGGCTTGAACAACAAACATTTTGATGCTCAAGAACAATGATTTTGGAGGAGTCAAATCACTATTAGAAGGTAGCATGAAGAATACCTAGTTTAGTCAGTTGAGTGGAAGTTAGAGGATTGATAAGAGGGTAGAATTTCAAGCCCTAGACCAGACAAAGTGTTGACTATGTGTGGGCAGATTTGCATGCCCTAAGAAGAGTGACAAGAGGACTGATATGTCACAACATCAAGTCAGATTGATGATGCCCTAGGATCAACATTTTGATGTGACTAGAAGGTTGACAAGTGTGCAAATTTGGAAGGCCTTATGACAACAATTTTAGAGCAACTAAGACATTGTGTGAAGGAAGTTGAGTTTTGTTCACAACTGAAGTTGCGAACAAGTGATTCTCATATGCAGTATACAGTGGGTAGAAGACTCCAAGTAAAATTTTCATGAAAGGATCCATGCAATATTAGGAGGCATACTTATGGGAGCCCTAATTCAGTTGATGAAAGGAGACATTGTTTATAAGAGGGCAGATCCAGAAGACCCAATGAGAAGACTTCTTAGTGGAGAAAGAGGGCTGCTAGTGGGTAGATCAGTGAGCTAAATTTCAATGACACAAAAGGAGTTGTGATCATTGATAGTGGCAGGTTGGACAACTGGAGACGCAATTGTAGTGATCAATAGATGGGAAGGCAATGGACCTACCAGATGAGTTCAAGGTACATAAATTGAAAGGTTTGCGGATGTGCACCATCAACAAGTAGGCCACTTGTTATCTTGTTCAGGGTAGATTGGTTATCATAGTTGTTGATGTTGAAATGTGGCAACAAGAATATTCCAATTTAATTTGTCCTTGAATTAAATTGTGAATTAAAATCGAATTTAGTCTTAATAGCTACTTGGAAATAATTAATTAAGTTATTTTGACTTAATTAGTTGGAGAAATTCAAGTTAGAAGTCTCTCTGAAGTCATGCAAGAATTATTCCTTAAATTAAGATGATAATATTGAGTTATATTTGGGTTGTAATTAGTTAACTCAGTTTACTGAGTTAATTCTAGTTAAATTAGTTCCAAACTATTTGAGGAACTAATAGAGAGTTAACAGTCAGTTGATGCATGCATGCACTCAACTAGTGTACTCCAGTTAACTGAATACTCCCTCATCAAAAACTCATTCATGTCTATTCTGAGAAAGATCGAGTTAAGTTAAATGTCAAGGACAGTGTACTATCAGTTGCATGTGTTTTGTTATAAAGAAAACTCATGCATGCAGAAGGAATCATTCCTTGAGGATTGCGCAGTTCTGACAGTGTGTGAGATCAATGTTCCACTTGGATGAAGGTGAATCATCCCAGAGGAACAATGCAAGGAAATAAGAGCTTGGAGGGCAGAGAGGAAGGCTTGTGAGAAGCCAATATTTCCTGTGAGTATCTGAGAGGATTGTACTGAGAGCTAGCTAGCTGTGAGAGCTAAGGCTTTGTATGATTCCTATGTATTTCTACCTTGTATGACAATACAGATAGTGGGGTTTTTAGCTTAGGCTTTCCCCAAAGTATTTTCATGTGTTTTGTGCATTGATTCTTCTTCTTCTTGTTATATTGTTCAGCTCGATTCAACTCGCTCTTTAAGCTTCCGCAAATTGATAGTAGAAGTAGGTTATAGTATTTTGCTTTGATGTATATTGCATTATCGGGTTAATCTATAGTCAGATTTTCTACATGGTCTTAGAGCGAGATTTGTAGAGAATTTGTAGAATTTCTACAGTTGATACCAAGCCCTATTTGTGTCCTTGTATCAAGGTTGTAGGTAAGGGCCACGATCCTTGGTACAGACTATTGTATTAAAGTTTTATAATATAATATATAGTGGGTTGAAAATTGTTATTCACACTAGTTGATTCATTGATGTATGTATTTTCCACTGTGCTAAGTAGAAGTGTTGTGGCATTTAAGTGTTTTTGTGTTTGAGATTTTAGACTCAAACCAGATTCTTGAGTGTCATGGAAAAATCAGTGACTTTGTTGATCATTGGTATGGATTTATTTTAGTGGGTTTGATGCTCAAGGGGAATTATAAGAGGTGGTTGATTTGATTTAGTCGATGCTACTGTATTTTCACGTTGTAATAGGTGGAAGATATACTTATTTGATGGTTGGTATGATGTATTTTTAGTAGGTGAGATGTACATAACATATTGTTGATAGGAAGAAATGGCCTAACAACATTTACTAAGGGATTCTTTCCTGTATGAGGTCGCAATTAGACCTCATATCATTTGGGATAAGAGATCCATACATATTTTGGCATAATATCCATTCTTGGTTTTAAGAATCTTGTGAGATATAAATGATTTCCACAATAAGGGATGTGAATTTTAAGACAAAAATAACTAAATCATAATGAAACTAATCTTAGCAAGCTAGAATCTAAAAGATAGGTAAGAATTAGGAAGCAATGAGTATATAAACATACAAATGCACACTCAAGGAAATGTTTATTTGATATCTAGGATGAAATTGAATGCTTAAATTACTAGAAAAAATCTATAATGGTTGACATTTTGATTTAATAAGTGCTCATTAATGAAAGTTGCAAAACTTGAATAATAGACATATGAGAATATATTATCTACCCCACAAATCAGTCTAACTTAGTAGCAAATCATTTCACAAAATACACACATAAAAGAACTTGTTCAAGGGGAGTCTAAAACAAAGACACATTGCATGTGGAAATATGGCTTTAGAAATGACCTTCAATGCTTCTTAATATTATAACAACGAATATTATGATACCAGCCTCCCAACTCTGCTTTGCAGGAAAATCAATAAATTCAAAATTTGGAATCACTTATACTAAGAGTTTTATAATATTTATACATTGAGTCATTAAATTCCCTTGTTACTTTTGAGCTTCTCATGGGGCTAGCTAAAACTCTTTAGCTTCTCATGATTTACAAATATAATAAAGAAAATATTTTTAAAAAACCCTCAAAGATGAAGTTGGCAGTTGTTAGAATTTGATTGGGTCTTTAATTGGGAACTTCACGATTTCTTGAAGATAATCCACCTAAACTTCATAGTATGATGCAATCATCTTGATCCTATTGGGAAACAACTCTCTGTGAATACTTGATACTCTACTATGTTCCAGGGAGAGAATTTGTTTGTATTTCTTCACTGAAACTAGGAAAGGGTTCAAGGTTGCCTGTTGCTTATCAAAATCAACAAGGTGCTACTTCAGGTTGTCCTTAACGAGCTTGTTGGTGAAGACACTAAAAGATGTTTATTTTGCATTTAATAACTCCTCCAAATATCTACTTAATTCTTCACTTGGAATGGCCTCTCCCTAGGGCCTAACTGATGGAATTCTATTCATTATGATGATCCTTTCATCCAAGGAGTAATGCTCCTAATATTGTGCCACTAACCGCACTATATCCTTTTCTAACTTCTCTTGTATCTTATGGATCAATTGATAGAAATGAAATCATATGTTAATTCTTGAGTGTTGATTCTAATAAATTTTTTTGGGGCCTAAGGATACTCTTTGGGCCATTGCTCTAGTTGTTTGACAACGTTAAGGACTCCTTGTAATCAGATGCCTCACTCCTTAACTAGCTGCCAAAGTGGCAATAACTTGGTTGATATTTCTTGCATGATCTATAGAAAAGGGTATACTTACAGGGCCAAAGCCTTTTAAGACTCATGTATTTATGATGCACATGCCTTATAGCCCTTTATCTTGATGATAATCTATATTATTGTCTTAGTTTTTTATTTTAACAATTTTACATGTTGTTCTAGATTAGATATTTGTGCATCCTTCTTCTTCATCTACTCTAGGAGGTCACACACATTTCCCTTAGTATCTTAAGAGAATTTCATGTATGTTGGGGCCATGGAAAGAAGATATGATGCATATCTACATTTTCTTCCTCTAGCTTGATGCAAATTTGCGTTTTCCTAAGTTTTTAGATGGTAGAACCACTACAACACTCTTGTCGACTCTACTACCTCTTATGGCATAAAGATGATGCCTCCACAGAACCATTCCCTCGACTGTGGCTTCCAAGTGCCTGCTTGCAACCGTCGACCTCAATGCTTATATCTTCGAGATGAAAACTCTGGGATGGCCCACTTTAAGTTTGTGCCTGGTCGATGCCACGTGAGCTCACTCATATGAGCCCAATGCGATGGATAGTCAAACTAATAGACCCTCTGGGTTAATAAGTCTCCAGGCTAGCCCGCTATGATTCTCGTTGTAAGGTCCCATCCTAGGGTCTTCTAACAAATATATTCTCTAAATTTAAAAGCAATAAGAGACAATAATCTATTTTCTTACAAGACATTTAAACGATGATAATTTACCATTTAAATACTAATCCATACAATTTTAATAGTGAACATTTCATTTCAATCACTTACTTGAGTAATCTGTGCATAGAGGAATACCTGTACCAATGGCTCGATGGAGATTCCCTTGAGCCGCTGCTCCTGCTGGAATGCTCCTCTTGACTGCTGACTAGATTTACCTCCCAGCTAACTAGGAAGCAATTCCTAACTCAGGAAACCTCCATAAGTTCCCTAGCCCTCTGAGCTCAAGTCCAACTAGATGTAGTGTGTGTGTCCAAGACCAAGATAAACAATACTCCCTTCCTCTCTCTCTAACAATTCTTCAAAATCACAACCAACCAAAACCAAAAGCCAAACCCAACATCCCCCTTTCTCTCTTCCTCCTTCCTCTTCTATGCCTCTCCTCCCTTCTCCACCTCAACCACCTCCCATTAATGTCATAACTTCTCCCTCATCCGTACAGTTGACTTTCCTTCTCCCAAGTAAATCTGAGAGTACATTTGGAAATGTGATATGAATATAAAATTGGGTAATTAATTGGAGAGGACTATGTCTTCTCCCAAGTAAAGGTGAAAGTACATTTGGGAATGCGAGATGAATATATAAATTGGTAATTATTTGGAGATGACCATGTCTTCTTCCAAGTAAATGTGAGAGCACATTTGGGAATGTGATATGAATATAAAATTGGGTAATTAATTAGAGAGGACCATGTCTTCTCCCAAGTAAATGTCAAAGTACATTTGGGAATGTGAGATGAATATATACATTTGGTAATTATTTGGAGAAGACCATGTCTTCTTCCAAGTAAATGTGGAAGGACATTTGGGAATGTGATATGAATATAAAATTGGGTAATTAATTGGAGAGGACCATGTCTTCTCCCAAATAAATGTGAGAGTACATTTGAGAATGTGAGATGAATATATAAATTGATATTTATTTGGAGAAGACCATGCCTTCTCCCAAGTAAATGTGAGAGTACATTTGAGAATGTGATATGAATATAAAATTGGGTAATTAATTGGAGAGGACCATGTCCTCTCCCAAGTATATGTGAGAGTACGTTTGGGAATGTGAGATGAATACATAAATTGATAATAATGGAAGGAGACCATATCCTATCCAAAATTATTTTTGAGAAGACAAGTTGGGAATTTGAATAATAGAAATAATAAATTTTACATCAGTAAATAAAATTTACAGTTTCCTAAATGAAGGTATTCACCAATATTTCTCAATATTTTCAGGTAATGTAAACATTAATAAAATTTGCATGATAATATTAAGTGGGGCATTACATACACCCCTCCTTCAGAAAACTTCGTCCCGAAGTTAGAGTGAAAGATATAAGGAGTTCGAAGGCATAACAAAATAGAGAGAGTTATAGTAGTAAAATTTGATAAGATAATGTCATTTCTTCCCATCAAGAGTCTCCAACTGATCGATATCCTCCTATCCATCCTGACCTACTTCCGTTCCCACCCTATTCGTCCTCTGCTACTATATATGGTGGCATTGGCTATACTAATCTAACCACTGATAAAACCAACATGGTGGAAGTGTCGACTATATCGACCTAACTTCCCTAACAGGCAATTGGCAATCGTCATCACATGTCTAGGGGAGCGTGTCCACCACTTCCATCCCATGATTCCAGGTTTGGAGATTACATGGTGGGAAATGCCTAACCCCTCCTCACATCTAGGGTCAACGCCCTAATACGGACCACACTACAGTGTTGGTTGGACTTGTCATCGAATAATCCAATCAGGTCATCTTGCCACCTGTCATTTGCATTTTACTCGTGTCATAAGAGTGCATATCAAGTAGATACCAAATGTGATAGAACAATGTCCATTATACCTTCCCATGAGATGTCTCGACCTTCCCCAATGGAAGAGTAGATCTTGGTTATCATATAGTTCTTTCCAATCTGCGGGTTAGTTCTCATCCATGCATATATATATATAACAACAAAATAGATATATATACGTGATGAATAGAGGTCTTGGGGAAATTGGATGCTAATGTTATTGGAAAGACATGTATAGTCGATGACTCTGTAGGCTGGCCTGGTACCAACAACCTCACTCTTGCCTTCAGGTTGAGAGCAAGGTTGATTTCTTTATAAGAAAATAAATAAGTAGCAGAAGGAATCTGAACTAGTAACAGGCCCAATATATAATTATAGCACTCATTTACAGTCATGGCCATTCTTTGCATATTTATAACCATGAATTAGAACTCAGAATGCCACAATTAGTTGCAAATTTTCCATGGATGACAACATGTGTAAGTTGCCTTATTTAGCCAAAATATGCTTACTTGACAACCACATTGTCCAAACTGAAGTTGTAAACAAAATAAAAAGGTTGCACACACCTACCAGGTTCTCTTCGGACTATTACATCAACCAAAAATAGGCAACCAAGTCCAACCAGAAAGCATATGTGCATTTTTTAAACCTTTTAAGTGCTCATCCCATTCATGGTAATAGTTGTTATGATCCATAGGTTTCAATACACATACTTATATCAGTCTTCTATGCAATGAAAATATTTGACATTTAAACTTATGCATATTAATCTCTAAACAATGCTCATCAAAATTATAAACCATGATATCCATAATAGTAAAGACAAATGCATATTTATCAAACCTATATTTTGTTTACTTATTTATGTTAGTCCTCAAGGTGACGAGAATATCCGATATTCGAACTCATGCATTTTCAATCTCTTATAGCTTCTCAATAAGCATAGTTAGATTGTGTTAAAAGTCAATGTAAAATCTGAGGAGTGGATATTTCCAAATCTGAATTTGAGAAGGAGATGAGTGAAATACGAGATTCAAACCAAGAATGGTTTGTATGAATAGTTGGTCACGTTGTTTGTGTTAATAAACACCCTCAGTTCATTTATAAGAACAATAAACTAGGTATATATATATGTGTATTTTTTTTTCATCATAATAATTGTTAGGATAAACATGAATTAATATTTAGAACACTTGTATATAAAAAAAATAATTCATAATCAATTTTGAAAAGAGCCAGTCTTGCAAAGAAAAGACGAACCTTTAGTACCTTGAAATTCAATTTCAGTAGATACCTTGAGCATGGATCAAAGAAGATCAAGGCCATACTTGAATGACCTGTTCTAGAAAGTAAAGTAGAGTTAAGAAGTTTTATTTGATAATTAGATATTTAGAAAATAGTTATTAACATTTCTGGCATAGCTGCAGCCTTAACAGACTGCACCAAATGTCAACATTTAGATGAAGTAACATTGAAAAAGGTATTTAGCTACCCAAAAAGGGAAAACAATATGCCCCATGCAGTAATGCATTAAATATTTTCCTGGATGAATATTGCAGTAGCTATGGAATCAACAGGATGCAACATAAAATATTTTGGGAGAACTATAGTGGTTTTGGTGATAATGGGTCGGTTTGGGTGTCTAATGTAGGTTGGAATTGGAATGGAGATATTTATCTTCCTTCTCCTTGTTGGTATGGATCCTCAAAATGGTGTGAAATCTTGGAGAAATGAAGGACATTATTCTATTTGTAATATAGCTGAGGTAGGTGTTTGGTCGTTCATCGACAAAAGTGCAGAGTTTGATGTGGATTTTTTTAGTGTTGTTTCCGTAAGTGGTATTTTCAAAAAATAGAAATCTATCGCTTTTGTCTTCCTCTAGTTAAATTTAGAGATACGATTATCTAATTTAATTTATAGTCCGCACAATCTAGCGAGATTTCATTGCGAGGGGGAGCCAGGTGCCAATAGATACCGAGTACATCCCCATCTTCTTTGAACTTGACTTCTCGACTTTGTCTATAATTAACACAAAATCTCCTATAATTATTAGTTGCATAATGGTCTAATCTTTCAGTAGAATCAAAACTTTGCTAAGGGTCATTATTCCCACAAGATTGTTGGCAGTTTCTCCTATACTAACTCTGTCAGAGTTGCCTCTTGAAGCTCTATCAATGGTTATTTTAATTAATAATTTTAATTATCTGATTGCGTTTTGGGACTTTTATTACCAAGCGTGTGGTTTTTAATACTTTAGATGTTACATATGCTTTTATAGGAATTGCATTTTCATTCTCATTCTGGCTATGTATCGTTTCTCATATACCTAGTAGTCGTTTTGACCTATTTATGATAACTGGTTGGATGTTATTAAATTATCGAATCTTATATAATACCCCTTTCAATCTTCTTATGGTAACCTTGTTTAAATCTTTTTCTGTCAAATATACCCAACAATATTCGTAAAGGTCTTATCTTGGATATACAATAATGATTTACCTTTCCAAAATTTTATAGAATTTATTTCTGATCATTTATTCCAAGCTACCATGTTCGGGATTCTTGCCCGCACTTTGTTCCTTACTTTCTACCTGAAGTTTCCTTTAGGCCACTTGCGAAGACTATTGCTATATTATCTTGGGAAGAATGTTAAACCATTTCTTGATGAATTCATCTGAAATTGACTGTTTGAAGGGGCAATGGATAATTGATTGGCCTAGGGGTGTCAAGCCTCTCAAACATATTACACATTTCGATGGGCCTAAGAATTCTCCCTTGCATATGTATAATGCCCCACTTATATAGCATTGGATGTTCTGTGATGCTTCTTTTGTAGCAGTTGGACTAGTATTGAGTCAGACTCAGACATGTAGGCTTGTAGCACATTTTAACAAAATTGATACCAAAAGAAAATATAACACTTATGGTAAAGAAATATATGCTGTCATTCAAAACCTTATATTGGGAGCATTATTTCCTGCGTAAAGAATTTGTTTTGTCCATATCATCAAGCACTATGGTATATAAATTCTCAAGTAAAATTATAACATGGACATGGCAATTGGTTCCCATTATTTCAGATTGTCACTTTTGTTATTCAAAATATAATAAGCAATGCAATGTTGTTGTGGAAACTTTAAGTAGAGTTGTCGTTTAATTATAACTATGCAAACTGAACCATGGGCTTTATTGTAATTGAAGAGGCACAACTAGAAGCACTTTTGGAGAATATTTGTTAGTGGATGGATTTTTCCTTATGCTATATGATTGGCTTAACAGTTTGGGAGGTCAAAGAGAAAGTTGTAAATAGGGTTGGGCTTATTATAGTCGCAGCTGGGAGGCTGGGGCAAATGTGGAACTTGTGCTGGTGCCGACAATGCCTGCCAAGATATTTGATTTGATCTCAAGTTATCTAGTTGTGTGATAGGAAGGAATTGGCCCTTTATTTGTTTCAGGACAAACCAGTGACCTTTCTGTCATATTGATTGCTAGGAAGATATGCCATAGTGACTTATATAATATAGTATAGGTAGTCATAGAGAGATTTACCAGGAAATAGGATCCAAACATCAAATGCAGGTTAGCTGTTAAATTCCATGTTTATTCTTGGTGAGTTTTGGCAGTGTTAATTTTTCATACTCACACTTTTATATGTAATTTTGTTTGTGATTTTGATGTGTTATGCCACCTTTATCCAAATCTAAATTGTTCATCATATGCTGATCTGATGGTGCGTCCCATGGTGAAGTGGGTCTTTTCAGTAAGCCAAAAAAATCATTGTTCCTGGATACTGTAGACTTGCATTTCTACCACCTTCTGAGCTTGATCACGTGGAGTATCTATTTTTAGTCCATTCATCTTCAATTGGGAGACAACAATGGATTTTTGCATTCTATAATTTATTCAAGCTAATGTTTTATTTGTCATGAACCAGAGTTGTGAGGGAGGAAAAATTGGATGGTGTTGTCATGTTCGCCGATGACAACAATACTCATAATTTGGAGCTTTTTGATGAGATACAGTCTGTGAAATGGATGGGTGCATTGTCAATTGGCATCCTTGCATATCATGGTCCCTTAGAGATATTACGGATGTAGGCAACTAAGGAAATGAAACTGAACATGAAAGAGAGGGTGGAGAAGAAAATCTTCCTGTACCTGTGCAAGGACCTGCTTGAAATTCCTCGGGCCATTTAGTTGGTTAGCATACTTTTAATTCCATTCCATATGCTAAGCAAAGTGCCAAATTTATTGGTGATGGGGCCACTGTATTGCCATGGAGACTTGAGTGGGCAGGTTTTGCACTTAATGCAAGATTGGTTTGGAAGGATAAAGATAAACCAACTTGGGTTCGAGACTGGAATGATTGGACTGTAGATGGTCAGGTGGTGGAGAGCCCTTTGTCTATGTTGAAAGATGATTCCTTTGTGGAGCCACTTGGCAGATGTGGTCATAATTAATTGCTGTGGTGGCTTCATATGGAGGCTCGTGCGGATAGTAAATTCCCTCATAGATGGGCTATAGACCCTCCTTTGGAGATCGTGGTTCCATAAAAACACACACCATGGCCTGATCCACCGCATATATCACGAGCATCATCTATTGCGAGTGACAATACCCTTCCAAATAATTCAGATAAACGTCGAGGAAAAGATGGCAAGTCTTCCAAGAAGAGAAGAAATAAACGAAAACATGACAACCAAACTAAAGCTTAGCAAGTATCATGGGTTTTAGAAAGGGATGGAACAAAAATATGAGAGCTACATTCATTAATGCCGATTTGTGTGGCAAATATTTCTTATTACCAGTTTCTTGATGTAAGCCTCAAGGTAACCATGTTGACCTGTACTACTGTAGGAATTCCAATATACTTCAGCTCAATTTTCTAGGTGAAATATTTTTATTGTTTCCAGGGTTCATATTCTTCACGAAATCAATGCCAGCCAAACAAGGGTCCCTCCCTGATTAAGCTTATTAGGCAGTCCAGTTGGGTATTGACAACGGATCTATACAATATTGAGGTTGATAAGACTGGATCTGAGGCAGTTATAATGGTATTTTTCCACGGTGCAATGCACGTGGCTCTGCCATAGTCATCATCTACTGTGGTCATTGTTTCAACACAATTCATGGAATAATCTTGTATGAATTATTCCTTAGTGTAGCACTTGGCACAATCTGCTTGGCTATTGTGGCTCCCATGTATTTCTTTGGAAAAATTAAATTTGGAGTGATCAACCAGTCTTACTCTGCTTTCAATCATGTCTTGGGCGACTTCTCACTAATTGTATACCAGTTTCATGCTATCGGTGCTTTCTCAGCTGTCATTGATTGGTTAGGTGAGTTCAGTGATATTTTGGACCAAAGAAATAGTCTATTGATAGAAGACTCCAAACCAAAGATAGCTTTCTTGAAGGTTGATCAATTTTATGGAACTGCTTTGGAATGTAATGGAGCAGATACTTTTGAATTTTGTCCAAAACTTTTGGAAATTGAACATTTAACATTACAAACACCACAATACACCATGACTCTTATTGAAGACTTGTCATTGGTGGTCACTAAAGGAAATCACTTACTGATAATGGGTCCAAGTGGAAGTGGAAAAACATCATCGATGAGAGCTATCGCTGATATATGGTGTTCTGGTAAAGGAACTATTAGATTCCATATAAAACAGAGCAGTAAAGGATCTGATAGACCGAATTTACAAGGAACAATTAACAATAATGGTCCAGTGAATGGAACAAACTATCATATAAAAGACAAAGAACATCAACTCATAGATGGAATAGAAAGAAGTTCTGGGGCAATATTCATGATGTTAAGAATTCTAATACTAGCGATATTTATGACTTTGAAATATCTCATAGGAATGATCTTTCAAGGTTGACTAAATTGATAATCTCAAAGAGTTCACCCAGTTGAAATGTTTATTATTTGTTATATTGGCCACCGTAACTTCAATGCCAGGCTTTAAAAAATGCTATTATAGAAATGATTAGTTTTTGATGGCTTATAAACATGCAGATGAAAGCAAATGCACCAGAATTATCAAGATCTATCTCTGGCTTGATCATGTCATCAAATGACATGGCATTTAAAAAAGAATGTGTCAGTATTCAAGGTCTTTCGCCAACAGATTTTCATAAGGAAATACTCAATCCTTGGATCAAGCAAAAGATTCTAGACATTATTGAGATGACCGACAGAAACCCAAATAAAATTGTTCAAAATACATACGAGGAATCGTGGAACAGAGAGCAGGAAGAAGAAGATGACAATGAAGATAACGTGGATGAATGTAGAAGCATATGGGACTTCTTGTAGCAGCTGCTAGATTCCAATTTGTATAGGTACTCAATCCTTCTAGACCATACAATAGTTACACTGCCTCCATGAAACACTTGATGCTATGATTCTCAACAACTCTGTCTAGTTCGAGTTTATTTCCATTCTTACTATAAAAGAGTATTTTCTTGTTTTGCTAATGATCAAACAATATTTCTTTTTAGGTTATTCTGAAAATCAAAAAAAAAAACTGGAAGGAGATGGGTGTCCTTGGTTTTCTACTGTAAGGGACACAAATTGATTTCAGTACCAAGCACACAATTTGAATTGGCAGTTTCATATTTCCTTGCTAACACTTGAGTAGAATACTCCTCTGTTGTGATGGGCTAAAGTTCATTTTGAAGTTACAAAAGCATTTTCTTCTTATTTACATCCGCCTCGCTCATAGTCTAAAACACCTTTTTATCTTGGTTGACCTTTGAAATTTAGGCCAAGCCATTAATGCACATGCCTTGTAGATGCAAAAATTGATGATATATTAACATCTTCAAGAATAATTTGACTAAAAGTTATGTGAGTTTATGGTTTTATGGAGAAATCAGTTCCACATACTTTTATATTTTTTTTTTTTGGAGATTTGTGTCTAGTGGGTCTTGGGTCTAGATTTCGAACCCGCTCTGATACCACGTGTAAGGTCCCATCCTAGGGTCTTCTAACAAATCTATATTCTCTAAATTTAAATGCAATAAGAGGCAATGATTTATTTTCTTACAAAACATTTAAACGATGATAATTTACCATTTGAATACTAATCCCTACAATTTTAATAGTTAACATTTCATTTCAATCACTTACATGAGTAATCTATGCATAGAGGAATACCTGTACCGATGGCCCAGTGGATATGCCCTTGAACTGCTGCTCCTGCTGGAATGCTCCTCTTGACTACCGACTGGATTGACCTCCCATCCGAATAGGAAGTAATTCCTAGCCCAAGAAACCTCCATAGGTTCCCTAGCTCTCTAAGCCCAAGTCCAACCAGATGTAGTGTGTGTGTCCAAGACCAAAATAAACAATACTCCCTTCCTTTCTCTCTAACAATTCCTTAAAATCACAGCCAACCAAAACCAAAAGCCAGACCCAACATCCCCCTTTCTCCCTTCCTCCTTCCCATTTTATGCCCCTCCTCCCTTTTCTACCTCAACCACCTCCCATTAATGTCATAACTTCTCCCTCATCCTTACAGTTGACTTCCCTTCTCCCAAGTAAATCTAAGAGTACATTTGGGAATGTGATATGAATATAAAATTGGGTAATTAATTTGAGAGGACCATGTCTTCTCCCAAGTAAAGGTAAGAGTACATTTGGGAATGTGAGAGAAATATATAAATTGGTAATTATTTGGAGAGGAACATGTCTTCTCCCAAGTAAATGTGAGAGCACATTTGAGAATGTGATATGAAAATAAATTTGGTAATTAATTGGAGAGGACCATGTCTTCTCCCAAGTAAATGTGAGAGTACATTTGAGAATGTGAGATGAATATATAAATTGGTAATTATTTGGAAAAGACCATGTCTTCTCGCAAGTAAATGTGAAAGTACATTTGAGAATGTGATATGAATATAAAATCGGGTAATTAATTGGAGAGGACCATATCTTCTCCCAAGTAAATGTGAGAGTACATTTGGGAATGTGAGATGAATATATAAATTGGTAATTATTTGGAGAATACCATATCTTCTCCCAAGTAAATGTGAGAGTACATTTGAGAATGTGATATGAATATAAAATTGGGTAATTAATTGGAGAGGACCATGTCTTCTCCCAAGTAAATGTGAGAGTACATTTGGGAATGTGAGATGAATATATAAATTGGTAATAATGGAAGGAGACCATATCCTATCCAAGATTAATTTTGAGAAGACAAGTTGGGAATTTGAATAATATAAATAATAAATTTTACATCAGTAAATAAAATTTACAATTTCCCAAATGAAGGTATTCACTAATGTTTCTCAATATTTTCAGGTAATGTAAACATTAATAAAATTTGCATGATAAGATTAATTGGGGCATTACACTTGCTTGGTTGATGCCATGTAAGCCCGACTGCAATAGCCCAATGCAATGAAAATGTACCTTAATAAAACCCTTCAGGTTCATAAGCCTCTAGGCTAAACTACCTTCGGCTCTTGCCACATGAGCCCGCTCATCCAAACCCGGATTGATGGAAAACATGTTTAAAAAATCCATTGGGGTAGAAGCCTCCGGGAGAGACCCACAACTAAATGTTCCATACCGTTATCAAAAGCCTGGAATGATGGTTAATTGAATGTAACAAACTGTCAAGGTATAAAGCCTATGGGCGGGACCTACTCGACCCCTCAGTATAGTCAGTTTCCACGTGAGCCTGCTTTTGTTTCTTATTGATCTCAGATTTGTTAAATAACAAACTCTAACTACCTTTGATTAGAAAAAATAAAAATTTAAGTGTTGTGCAACATTCCTCTATATACAACATATAGTTAATAGCTCTGACTCCTCCGTATGCTCTCAGCTCCTTTGTTCCCCTTTTCTCCTTACAAGCCTCCTGCAAGCTTCATCTAAACGAAATTGCACAATGAATTTTCTACTCAGCCTTGTTATCAATAAAACCTAGAATCACCGGGGTTACAATTTTATATTGTGCACATGTTAATATATATGCTGAAATATAAATATTGTAGAAGGACGGTGTTATCACTCCTCCAGATTTGCAAGGTTAAGGAAGAGTCTAGTTGAGGTAACCACATACGAATCTTTTGACTTGGTAGCTAGCCCTACCAGGTCGGAGAGGGCTCTCTCTAAAGAATAACAACCAGGAGGGTTGGATGGATTAGTGTTTTAGGCTAGGTATAAAGTGTATAGGTTGTTTTCATTTGATTTGGTGGGGTTATTGTTGGATGAGGGTATTAGGTCAAAGAGGCTAAGTTAGGGAAAATCAGATATGATTGCAGACATTTAGAGGGGCAAGGTAGGCAGGAGGCTTAGCACTTAAAACGTGATTTGGTGAGATGGTTTAAGACTGATGAGGATTTAGGAAGAGCATATGAGATGCATTCTTCCTAAATTGAAGAAAAATGGGCAAATTATGATAACTTTCCCAAAACAGAGCATGAGCAAACATGTATTCTGCCTGTCAACTTGAAAATTACCATATAATAGACATGAAATGGTTTATGAGCTTACAAAACATTCATACAAATGATAAAAAAGAAGAAACTATGCTAAACATCCATACCACATGTATCCCAAAGAAATAGCTGCAACTCATCTATTAATACTGGCGAAAATCCGATACAATAGTGTCTTTGATCACTAGTACAAAATCCAATTGAGTCCAACCTCCGAAAATAGTGAAGAAAGGGAAGATATAGACATCAAAACAAACCCCTCCTAACCTCAGGGGTCAAATCCATGAGAGGAGGAGTAGTTCCACCAAAATCTGAACTAATCACTAGAGTGTAGGGTGGTCAAAGTGACTCATCCCTAATTACATTGAAACTGATTCATTTGAGCTAATGAAGTCTATTTACCTAATGTATTTACCCCTAGGTAATAGTAAAAGACCATAATTATAGTTACCATATCAATTACATCAGTAAAAAGTTGATTCCCAAAGATGAAAATCAAAACTGGAGAAAACAATGAAAAATCAGGCAAATTGTCAAGTGCGCCATCTTTCTGTTAAGTGTGCCCTCACAGTGTCATGTGCACCCTCCATATGGAAGGCTACTTTTGACTGTCTTTCCATGTCCAAATTGAGCCCAGGATAGCTCATTTTAAAGCTTATCCTGTCTAGTTTCCAAATATGCCTTTATTTTTTTAAATGGACTTGATTTGACCCTCCAAAAATGGGGGGAGAAACATGATTTTTTTGCTTGTTTTTTGTCCTTTTCACCTGCTAGTTTTGCAAATAAGGGTTGGAAACATGGTTTTCTTCGATGTATGTGTCATTATGAATCCAGTGGTGGTCTCGATTTCTCCAAAAAGTGCCCCAAAAAGGTGTTGCGCGTTTGACCAAGCAGTTGATAAGAAATTACCTCAAAAAACACAGAAAAGTCAATATTTACAAAAATGAGCCAAGAGGCTTCAAAATTGGTCAAGGGACTTATGATTGGTGTGGCTAGGCATGGAGTGAAGCTTCTGCAAGTATATCAACCTTCTTCTTCTCTTCTTGATGAGTTAGGGATTCATTTTTGCCTTAGCAGCCTTGAGCTTTGCCCTTGCATTTCTTTCTTTGTTGGCATAGTGTTTTTCCATCTTCCTCTGAATGTCATTTTACTGATTATCCTTTTCTAGGAGCTTATCTAAATGCTGATTGACCTTATCAAGCCAATGCTCCCATTTCTCATTGATCAAGATGGCAAACTTCTCATTCCATGTGAGCTCATTAACAAGCTCGACCTCCTTTTGTTTCTCTAGTTCTAGAGCTCTTTCCAGCCCTCTAGTCCTAGGTCTGCTTCTAGGTTCTTGCTCTTCTTCATGACCATACCTGTCATAAGCCTCATCAAGTATTGCCTTGGATTTCATTGCTTCCATTTTTCTCTTAATGAGCTGAATCTCCATGACATCATGTTTGGCTTGAAGCTGCTCATTCTCTTGCTCATAATATGAAATGATGTATTTTGACCTCTCTAGGTTGATTTGGAGCTCCTTGATGAGTGCATCTTTTTCCTTGATGACAATGATGGTGGCCTTATTGTCATTATGCTCACCTAGGTCAACCAAGTCAAAATTTTTCTTTGTCAAATGGAGGTCCTCCTCCTCATGCTAAATCTCTATCTCTGTCATCTTTTCTTTGCCCTTCTGTACCTGCTTTACTGATGAAGAAGGCAAGGCCCCTCCCACAATCTATGGGGAAAAAAACCTAACTATGGCCTCTCTGATAAGCTTGTGCCACTGTGCCCAAATTTTACCCTTTAGGCTTGATAACCCCAACTTGCTCAATCTGCTCCGGTTCACTGATCTCATCTTTGCTAGGTGACTCAATATGCTCATGAAATGGTGATGGTGAAAGTGACTAATTTGATGATGACGAATGGTATATGGGCTAAGATGGAGGAATGGAGGTGGAAGGATGAGATGATGAAGGGATATTCTCAACATTCTGAATAGATGGATTAGTGAATATGGGATTGGCTATGAAGGTACTCCATGTAATGTTCAACTCTTTGAGATGATAGAGGACTATGATTTTGATGAGGGAATGATGAAAAAGACTCTTCATTTGATGTTCATATTCCCTTTTCTAGAAAATATAGGCCATCTTATCAATGCTTCGGAAAAGGTAGTAGGGCAGTGAAATGCATTAAGAGCCGGATGTGATAGGAATAGAGCCTAGAAAATCTACCTTCACATGAAAAATACTTCATGATAATCTTCATCATTGGGGCATACTGTCCAGGAGGTGAGAAAAGAAAATAGCCCTTTCTCTCATTTCGGTACCTTGGTTTTATGAAAGGCTCATAGTAATGTTTCTCCAACTCACCTTGTTTAAACCATTTCTCCCCAACATCTGGGATCCCGGTGGTAGTTGATATAACAACAATAGATAAAGTAAAAGTGACACCATCTAGAGTAACTTGGTTGTCATGGAGTTTGGATATGAAGAGTCTAGTCAACATAACATGGTGTTGGACTACTTGAATTTGCTCATATAAATCATGACAACCAAGATATTTGAAAGATGTCACAACCATAAGAGATGCTAAGAGTTCCCTGAGATCTGTTGGCTCAAATATGAGTATTCTGCCCCCTTTGTGTGGTTTCTTCACCTTTGTTTCTTCTCCCTCACTATATGGTTTGTTTTCCTCTTCAACCATGGTGTTTTAATAATAAAACCCTATGGATTAGGAAATGGGAGTGGCAATGGGTAGGAAAAATTTATGGAATGGGGGAAGGGATTAGGGAACTTAGGGAGGTGATAGAGGATTGAAATATTTAAGGGATTTGGGAATTGGTATTTTATTACAGGTACGACAGTATGGCTGCTTAGGAATTTGATGCCTAGGGCTTAGGGTTTAAGGGAGAAAAAATTTTGTATAGGGATTTAGCAATATAGGGGTAGGGAAATTGAAGGAGATTGGTTTAGGGAAAGGGAATGAAAGTGTAGGGGAGTTGAAATTTGGGAATTAAGAGTGAATTGATAGTTTTAAGGAATATACTAGGGTTTTAAAGTGAGAAAAACACCAAATATTCAATAAACTTTAAAAACACCATAAGGGTGACTTTAGGAGGAAGAAGCCTGCTATATTTAGATGTTAGTTGTTTGGAGGTTGAATACCGTTTGGTGGAGGTCTGGAGGCGATTTTAGCTTTCCTGGACAAAAGCGCAGCACTTGAAGGGAGTGCGTGGCACCTGACAAGTGCGCATTGCTTGTAGGGAACGCGTAGCGCCTGAACGGTGTGCTTAGCGCTTAAAGGGAATGCACAACGCCTGAAGGAAATGAGCAAAGCCTGCTCTATTTTTTCAAATTAGCCAAGAATCGTGAGAAATGCTCTCTTGGGGTTTTCTCAATCGATGGTAGGAGGCAAATGATGTTGAGTTTGATGCTAAGAAGGCCTTTATACTTGAGTGAATTTGAATTTTCAACTTTAAAACCCACTTTATAATGTTTCAATTCACCTTTTTGAAAACTTTGCTAATTACCCTTTACACTTTGGTTTTCTTCTTTGTAGATTGATGATGTTGGAATTTAGCACTTTTCACATTTGAATTTTCTTGGATGAAGTTGGCACATAGAGTTTGAGTTGATAGCTCTAGGAATAGTACTTATTACATATAATGGACATAAAATTACATAAATTAAAAAAATATTACATCTATGTTTTTTGGAATAAAATTACAATCTGAAATAAAACTCATACTTTGGAATGAAAATTTAGAACTTGGGAAAGCATAGTTACATGTTTGCAATTTTTTTTTAAATGAAAAAGGGACATTATTTTTCTTACTCTCATACTTATTTTGCTTGCCTTATGCAGTGAAATGGAGTATTATTGAACCTTGGAGAATGAAACCTAGTGACCTAATGGGACCTTGAATGACTAGACTCCATGTGGACTTGACTGACACAAGACATGATGAAATGAACTTTTATGACTGATGTGTGCTCAATAAGACATGAAGGTGGGCCAACAAGTATTGATTTTTTAAGGGAGAGTGAGGCTTTTGACTTGGGATACCATCAATGAGTAAATTTTTGCACGAGGACCTAGGTGGAATGACAAAATTTTTAGAATGGGACCCTAATATGATATAAAAGAGGAGTTTTGATCGCTGATGGCAGTATGGAAATACTGACTCTTACAAACTGGTTCTTAGGGAAATTTTTTTCTCTCCATACACACTGATGCATATTTTATTAAAAGAGGGGATATAAATATTACATTTGCAGATTTGGTCAAGATCGATGATCATAGGATCTAATGGACCATTTTTAGGAAAAAATAAACAAACTACAACAAATTACATCAATTTGCTAATTTAGTGAATTACATAACAAATTAAAATAAATCCTACTCTAACAATCCACTCATTAAGGAATCAACTCCTTTAGTAAAAAAAGTTGACCTCTCGGTTAATCAGAGTTTTATTGATGCCCCTCCATCATACTCCCGAGGAACAAAGAATTCATGGGTTCCTGTTTATGATGTTTTCAACAATTTTTCCACTTTTCTGTAAGTGTAGTAGTCATCCAGGTTGCATCAACCACCAGATGACTTTTCCATTTGACCAAGTATTCATATTACTCTTTGACTCAAGTTTTCTTAATCAATGTTTTATCCAGAATTATTTTTGGCTGTAAGGTATTTATTGTTGGAACCACCTATGACATTGAATATGTTGTTGTTCGTTATCTTCTACTGGTTGCAATTCTTCTCCTGGTTGATATTTGTATAAGTCTGCAATGTTAAAAATAGGAGAAATACCAATCCTCGGGGGGAATTCCAACTCATAAGAATTTGCTGAGAATTTTATAAGAATCCTGCACGGACCAATCTTTTTTAGTTTCAATTTATTATATTCTCCATCTGGAAATCTCTTCTTCCTCAAATGTGATAGCATTTGATCTCCTACTTCAAAATTATGCTCTCTCCTTTTGAGGTATGCTATATTTTTATACTTAAGGCTACTTTCTTGAAGCCTTTGCTTGAACTGTTCATAAATTTCATGTATGGTTGTGGCACAATCTTCACCTGTTGCACTTCTCTACTATGTTCTTCCCAAATTTATGAGTTCATGTACTCCCCTTAGATGCACTCCATATAAAATTTAGAAATTGCTTTCACTAGTACTCCTGTTGGGAGAGCCATTGTAGGAAAGTTTAGCTTGCACTAAAACTTGGTCCCACTGTTTAGGATGGTTGCCAACTAGATTACATAAGATATTACCCAAACTCTTGTTCAGCACTTCAGTTTGGCCATCCGTCTGTGGGTGATATGTCAAACTAAAACTCAGCTCGATTCCAAGATTTTTCCATAATGTTCTTGAAAATTGTCCTACAAATCTAGTGTCTCAATCAAAGACAATACTTTTGGGTACTCCATGTAGACTTACAACTTCCTTAAAGAATAAACTAGCCATATGAGTAGCATCACTAGTTTTAGTGCAAGGAATGAAGTGATCCATTTTAGAAAACATGTCTACAATTGTAACCACCCTCCTCCCACATCTACCCAAGTGACCAGCCAACCAGAGTAAACATGCAACGAAGAGGCTACTATGATATGATTGAACCTCCTTGGTGACCTTAAGGAAATGGAATCGATGGAAACACATCAATTAGACCTTCCAATCAACAACAACACCCCTAGGAGACATCTTAGCCACTTAGGCATCTTGCCCTGGGTCCCACTATTCTTTTAAACCTATTGAGCTATGGACACTCTCATCTATGGGCATTCCAGTGTCTAGATACCTTTGGATGCCCTCATAGGCCTACAAGCCAATGTTCGGGGACTTTTCCCAACATACCTGTGCCAGCATCAGCAAAATTCAAGGCACTTTTCTAGCCCAAAATTTCGGCGACTACCCAGAACTTGTTATAACTTTTAGAATCCATCAAAGACATGATGACAAGACTAATAAACCAAAATCAACCTCAAGACTATGCTTTACCATCCCCAACTGGGACTGACATTCTGTCAAACACTTGGCACCAATGCAAACTACATGACTAGGATACAAGATAGAACATGAATGACTGAAAACTTTTGTGAAACATAACAAGAAGGATCACCACCTTCTCACTTGAACTGTTGTTATAACATCAATTAGGTCTTGCATCCATCATTTTAACATTTACAAGTAAATACATGAAATAACCATGCTTATAACCAACATAAAACCATGTAAATAACAAACATATAACCACCATTAAATCCACATATAAACAAGTGCAAAAGCAAGAGAACTTAGGTTTCATTAATCATAGGAAAATCCAACTAGGTTCAGGACTTCCATGTACCATGCGACCGTAGACATGGCTGAACCAAATCTTTCTTTCATCCAGTCACCCTCGTGCCATATTCCAAGCATGAATATGGGATCTCATGGATAAACCAATCCAAAAACAACCAAGGGAATCCACAGGTTAAACCACCTCTGCCCTCACGAAACCGTGATCACACCGAAACCTGTGCTCCGATCGCAACCCAACTAAACTTGGAATGCCATCCATAATCCATCACTATCCTTGAGGAATTTTTTGTCTCTTTGTCTATTAGGCTTTACACAATCCAAACCCAGATCAATAGGCCCTAAACCGAGACTTATTCCTCAATATTTACTGTGTATCCTACCAAAACCGGTCAAGGGATTCCTAGGCCTTTTGGAATGAACCTTGAGACCACCTCTGCCCCAGATTTTGAAAGCCATCCTGCAAACCAAAGCTCAAAACCGAGATAAACATCCCAACATACCATGGCATCCAGAAAAGGGAAGGCTAGGTTGAAAACCATTGTCATAGCCTGACAGAACCATGCCACCGACAGCTAGAGAACCATACACCAACTTGCAAAGTCATGCATGTCCAAACTAGCTAGGAAATCACACATGCAATATGTTACTTACAAGTATTCCTGTTGAAGCTGCTTGATCTTGCTTTTCTTTGCTTGATCCTTGCTTTCCTTCCTTGTCCTTTCTTTACTGGCTTTTCCTTTCCTTGCTCCAAAGCAAAACTTGAGTAAAAACTTGAGCCAAGAGCTTTCCAACTGATCCTCAAAAGCCTTTTTATCAATGAGGCCTCTATTTCTTCATTTTCCATTATTTTCCTTCAATTTCCTCCTCACATGCAACCTGTGACCTTTCACCTTACTTGTCTCCTAATTTCCTTTATTTTCATAAATAAATGTGTCAAAATGCCTTTTTTTCCTTTTAATGTCTTTTCCAATTTCCTTTAGCCATAAACACATCTAGTTATTCCCACTAGGATTCATCTTGGAATACGTGTCCCTTGACCGTGGTCTTATTTTGCCTTTATTAACTTTTACTACATGGAATTTTCACCAGGGATGTTACTGAACAACACTGTCCTCATTGTTATACCACACCAAGACCTTAACAAAACCATTGGAAAACAAACATACTGCCCATAGAGCTTTATAACTTAGCTCATTGTAATATTTACAATGAAAGACCTGCTCAAAAGCAAAACATCATGACAACATGGCCAGATAACAATCATACCGCTTATTGGAGCTTTATATCATATCTCATTATGATATTTACGATAACCACATATACACATATGCACATTTGCTAAACCGGAAAATAAAAGGATATGACGCACATATCAATCAACAAGGGAATCCAGAGGCTCACACCTACACCCTCAAAGTAATACCAAGATTCACCTCCTTCTCAGGAAGTCCATAATCCATTGTCATAGTCAAAGCTTCATCTAATGTCCAACGCTATAATCCCGCGCGACATGTCCTCTCAGTGAATAGTTACCGACTCATTGTTCCAGGGAGCACTCCCAATGTGCATTTGATCTATATGGAAATTCTCATGACCAAAACAAATATATCCCCGTCCTTCACTTCTCTACTACATAGTCCCTCGCGAAATCTGGTCACCCCCTTACGTGCAGTCACTCACCTTCCAAGTTCACTGAAATCCCCTATCCCTGGCGATCCATCCCTTGGCAAGGGGTCCTCACATCCAAAGGTCAACAACCAAGGCATATACCTGCCTCAAAACCATCATACCGGTCATGGCATGCTCATGGAAATCAATGGACACTATTGGGTACCGGTGTCCCATAATGGTCCTTCTCCTTAAGTTCTTTACCAACGTACTGTTGCATGTTCTAATTCTTTTCACTATTGTTGTTGATTCTTGCCGTCAATTTCAACCACCCACCTAGGCATGTTCATGCATTCTTGTTCCAAGCACATAATTTCCATTAGATTCAAAATAATTTGAAATAACTTCACATCATACCTCATTGGTAGCCAGTCAAGAAGGTACACTTGCAATCATGTTTACTTCTTGTCACAATAATTCAAACTAGCATCTTTGATCAAATCATCATGTATAAACATATCACATCAGGTTAGCTCAAAACACAACCATCATAGATCAAAATCGTAAATCACATGTAACCATCATAAACCAGAATCATAGATCACATGTAATCATTATAAACCAGAATCATAGATCACATGTAATTATCATGGACCATAATCATAACTCACATGCATAATAAAATTGAAGTAAAATACTTATACTTATCCTTAATCAATCCTTAGCTTCTACCTTTGTCCTTATTTTGTACACACTTCAGATCGGTTGTCACACCCGAAAAACACCCAGTGCCTTCTCCTCAACCATGTACACATACACATAGTGTGCATCACACACATGCAACCACACATGGCATACAAAACCATGCAATACGTGCACCTACACTTGACATATAACACATACACCTACACCCAGTGTACAACACAACACCATACATACGCCCACATCTGGTGTATACCACCACATAATACATATGCCTACATCCAATGTATAACACAACACAAATATGTACATAGAGTACAACACAACGAATACACATGTCACAATACCACGACTACAAAATGCGCATATGTAGTACCACATGCCCACAACAAAACATGTACGACACACACACAATACCACATGTACACCAATACCATATGTAAAACACGTACGCAATACCACATGTACAAATCACTACCTACATAACGTGTGCACAACATCACATGTACACGACACCACTTGCACAACGTGTACACAATGACACATGTACATTGTACCACTTGTATAACGTGTACATAATACCACATGTGCACATTACCACATGTACGACATGTACACAACATCACATGTGCGAGATGTACACAACATCACATGCACATAGCATCACATGTACACATGTACACGACACCACATGCTCACAACACCACTTGTACAATCATGCACACAACACCATATGTACATAGCACCATATGTATAACATGCACACAACACCATATGTACATAGCACAATATGTAGAACACGCACACAACATCATATGTACATAGCACTACTTATACAACATGTACATAACACCCTATGTACACATCACTGCATATCCAACATACACACAACACCATATGCACACAACACCGCATATCCATCATGCACATTGTACAATATGTGTTGGTCGGTAGATTTTCATGTTTTTATCCACTTCACCTTCCATTTCATAGCTTTTTGTGAGGTTAATTCATGTCTCAACTACGAAGGTATGATAAATTGGCATGTATTTTTGAATACTGATTAATGAAACGTAGTCCTAAGGGGAACGCTACCTATGCGACTTGCTAACTAAAGCTTTCTTGTAGAATTGAGATAATGATGACCAATAGGCTACAAATCAACACACAACTATTGATGAGTTGGCAGTGCTATTCTAGGATAGGGACTGTAACGACGTTCAACCAACGAGAAGTTGATGGACCAATATTATTGCTATCTTTTGCATTATGTTTCTACCTTAGCGATTGTTGTATATTTGCGGGCATAAAGAGTTGTTGAAATTTTGAGTTTGTTAGTATTATTTTTGTAACAATGCAACGTATAAGTAATGGTTAAGGAGGCAGAAATGCAGACAATTGATCCGAGAAGTGTAACAACATACTTTACTGTATCTTCTTTTGATTAATGCAATTATGATTTTCCTGAGCACCGAATAATCTTCGATCTTTTTCCATTTCCCTGATCGGAGAGTCAGGCCCACTCTCATGATCAGGTGTTGTCGGATTAGTTATGTGTGTAGATTTATGTTGGTTGTGTTCACTTGCTTTATTGTTGTAATGATTTATTGATCATATTACTGTGAATTTAGATTGTTGTTACTCTGATTTTCTATTACTATTATTTACTTGCTGTTACTGTTATTTGTTTGATGTTATTAAATTATTATGCTTGATTGACTAATCAATACTTGGTAGGGAACATGTGGCCTGCATAGAATTTGCATGGTAGCCTTGAAACAATTGACGAGCCCCAAGTTGAAAATTAATGTGGGGAAGGGTGAATTCCATAATTCATATATGAACACCAACATTTTGGCACTGTTGCCGAGGAGGCAATCTAAGGCGCAAAAGTACAACCATATTGGCCATAGGAACACTCTCTCGCCCTTATTAGGTAGTTCTTGCCTCTTTCATGGACCGAGCTTATATTTTGTGATTTTTTTCTTTTTCTTTCTCTTAGGAACACTCTCTCGCCCTTATTAGGTAGTTTTTACCTCTTTTAGGGCCTGAGCTTTAAATCTTGTGATTGGGTTATTTTCCTTTCTTCGTTTTCTTGATTTTAGGAACACTCTCTCGCCTTGGTTAGGTGAAGTTTTCACTAAACCTCTTCTAGGGCTTGAGCTTAAATGGTTGGATTGTTTATTTTTCCTATTAATTATAGGGGCCATCCTCTCGTCCTGGACAAGCAAGTTTTTTTTACCCAGTTCGAGGATATAAGCTATAGATTTGTTTGGATGTTTTTCCTTCACTTTCAGATTGCATGAATAGAGACATGAATAAAAGGGGCAGAGGAAGACCCCAAAAAGAGGAAGGAAATATCTAGGCAGAGTTGCCTATACCCAAGAAATCATTTCAAGAGCTAAGTCAGGAGCATCATCACGAGCTGATGTTAGGGTCAGATCTTATACGGGATATGGAGGATAGTCAGTTTCACAACCAAAACCTCCCCCAATAATAGAAGCATAATTTAGGGGAGAATAAATAGGGAGAAAAGGGTCCAAGGAATTGAACATTGCGAGTTCAGAAGAAGAAGAGGAAGACTTGAGGGAATTCACTCCACCATTTGATCAAAAAAGTGTTGTTAGACAAAATCAACCCTGCGTTACAGAAAAACTAGAATTGGTTGAGATTCTAAGTGAATATTAGAAGATATTCATGGCCCATACAAATTCCATGATCGAGTTCCCAATTGGAGATATTAGAGGTGATGCACCTATGGAACCTATTCCTTTAACAACATTACCTATTTTCCATGGTCTCTCTTCTGAAGGTTCGGACACATTCCTCTTTGAATTCAACGTTGCTTGTTAGGGATATGATATATTTACGATGCTCATAAATTGAAGATATTCCCCGCTACTCTAAAAGGAACAATTCTGAGATGGTTTATTTGTTTAGAGGGGGAATCTATTACAACATGGGATGACATGAAGAGATTTTTCTTTAAAAAATATCAGGACTACTGCAAATCTCGAGATATTAAAGAGGAAATCTTTAATATTGTGCGAAAAGAGGATGAGAACATGGAGGACTTTCTGGAACACAATGCAAAGATCGGGCCATAGTGATCTGGATAAGGATATCTTAAAGATAATATTTCTTTGAGCACTAAGGGAGGAATATTTGGATCTCCTGAACGTGGTAGGAAAGGGGGATATCTCAAAGGAAGAATTCGACACCATCTGTGAGTTGTGTATCAAATGTTCACGTGGGGCTGTGAGGCATAAGCAAGGAGTACGAACTCTCAAGACATCCAGCAATGGGGTTACAAAAGCAGAAATCGGAAACTTGCTGGATAATTTGAGGACTAATATTCTAAGCACATTGTCCTCACAACTGGATGTTATACAGGCAAAACAGAAACATATGGAAGCCGAGAAGGTAATGGCCATTTTCTGCCCTCAATGCAAGAAGAAGCACCCGTTGAAGGAATGCCCACTCAATACCATTGAAACTTTCTTAATATGTGAGTAGAGTCATTCTACTAGCACGTGTCCATCTCTTCCTGGGCTAAAGGTAGTTTTTCAGAGAGAAAATGAAGAAATAGATCAGCTTCACTTCATGGGATCAAAGAAACCATGGCAACCATGGCCACAAAACATGAATCAAGGTATGTCTCAAGACCCTTCTCAATATTTTAATAATTTGAATTTTGGGCCTTAGTTTGTACCATTTTCACCTTCATGGCTGCAATACTATCAGTATCTAATGCCCTAACAATCATGGCCCCCTCAACTTGGTCCATCCGCTTGATGGTACTAGAACTGGCGTGGACCTCCTCTTCCTACAGGTCAATTCTCCTAGCCTATGCGCAACAGCAGTTACAACCTGCAAAAATAGTTACAACTTCCCTCTAATTCCTCCACCAACAATCCCCCTCTTCGTCCACAACCACCTATTCAATCCAACCCAAATTCGAACAATGGGGGAGCCCAACAGGTTGAGACACTCAACTTGTAGAAATTCTCACTGTATATTAAACTAATTATGCAATGTAATAAAGCAAAATACTCAATCTACTTCTACAATCAAACTTGCGAAAGCTTAATCGATTTGAGCAAGATCAAATAGAACACATATAATAGAGAAGAAGAATTAATCACACATGAAACACAGAAGAATACTCTCGGGAAAGCCTTAGCTAAAAACCCCACTATCCGTATTATCATACAAGTGGAAATATCTCAGGATTACACAAAGCTTTAGCTCTCAGTACAATCCCCTCTCACTGCTCATAGATAGACCAACAACTCATATGCCTTTCCCTCTGTCCTCCAAGCCTCCTATTTCCTTGCGCTGTTTTCCCTGGGTGCTCCTACTGTAACCTTGTGTGACACTGGTCTCACACACTGTAAAACTACACAAATCTCAAGGAATTAATTCCTTCTGCATGCAAGAGATTTTCTTATAGGAAAATTCTAGCAACTGATAGTACACTGTCCCTGCCCTTAATCTCAACTGGACCTTTGTCTGAACTGACATGCATGAGTTATTTATGAGAGAATATTCATTTATATGTAGTACACTAGTTTCATGCATGCATTCATTAACTGATTGAACTCACAATCAGTTCCACATCCTGCTTGGAACTAATCTAACTGGACTTAACTCAGTTAGCTGAGCTAACTAATTACAACTCAAATACAACTCATCCTTATCTCCTTAATTAAGGGATAACTTTCTCAATCAAAGGGATAACTATTGCATGACTTCACAAAGACTTCATGTTTGAATTTCTCCAACTAATTAACTTAGGATGAATTAATTAATTATTTTTTCAAACAGTTGGTGAGACTAAATTCAAATTTTAATTCTCATTTTTAATTCAAGGACAAATTAAAATTGGAATATCCTGAAATGCTATCTCTAGCAATGCTATTTTTAGCATTTCTATTTTTAACATTTCTTGTTGCTATTTTCAACACTCCCTCTTAATATGAAAGGTATTATCTGCCACCCCGATCCTGTCTCTATGGAACTCAAATTTACACTTTGACAATGCCTTAGTCAAAATGTTAGCATCTTGCTCCTCGGTCGAAATATACTGCAACAACATGATCCTCCTCGCCACACAGTCTCTGAGATGATGATACCGAATGTTAGGCCCCTATACTACTAGTGTAACCCCTTGTTGTTATTAGTACAACCCCCTTATTATATTGTTGTACCCATGTAGTCCCCATATTGTTATTATTGTGCCCCATAGAAGCCCACTATTGTTATTATTGTGCCCTTACATTATTATTGTTATGTCGGCTCTGATTATATTACGACCCCTTAGACTCCTATATATAGAAAGGAGGCCTTGTCATTTATATCATTCAAGAAACACATTTGTGTAATGTAAAGGAGGTTGCCCCCTCGAAGAGAATTATTTTTAAGGCGTTCATCTATATTTTCTATCTTTTTGTGAGATGGTTTCATAACAATTGGTATCAGAGCTTTGGATTCTAGGGTTTCACTACTCCGAATAGGTCATCGTGGACTTTTCGCTATAAATTTTGTTTTGCAACATTTTAGAAGCTAAAAAATAATCCATTTGATAAGAGATCATGCTGAATCTCAGGTTCGAATTTCATATATTGTTTCGCTAGATTTTCGGAGATATGATTTGAGGAAGTTAAGCATTTTGCAAGCTCCAGAATTTCCTCTAAAATAGGTCATCATGGAATTTTTGCTATAACTCTTTCGCTACGAAGTTTCATAAGCTAAAAAACAAAAACCATTTGAGAAAAAGTCAGTCTGAACCTTGGCACTGAATTTCAGATCTTGTCTCGCTATATGTTTAGATATATGATCTTAGGAAGTTAGGGTTTTTGCAGACTCCCGAATTACATCCTAAACAGATGACCTTGGGAAAACCGTCATAACTTTCTCTCTAAGCATCAGATTGAAATTTCGTAAGAAGTTGCAGAGACAGGATGGATAGTATATTGTTTGGGTATAATTTTTAGAACCTAATGTTTAAACAGTGACACGTGGTACGTCATATAATTTCGCTCTATTGAACTAGTCTATAATTAGGTCATTGTAGGAGATTGGGAATAAATATTTCTTCGGGAATCCATTTGCGATAAAACTTATGGATTTAGAAAGAGGAATCAGAGGGATATTATAGGCAGAAATTAAGAACTTAAAGATTTGAAATTACAGAGTTACATTCATTTCAAGATTGAGCTCCTAAAATCAAGAAAAAGCGATATGAGGAAGTTTGATGGCAAGGATCCGGTAAATTGGATACTAGAGATGGAGAAATATTTTGATATACATGGTGTACCACTGTTACAAAAGGTATGTATTGCATCTTCATATTTAGAATGGGATCAATTTTTATGGTATAAAGGGCTTTGTTCTCGTAAACGACTTGTTACGTGGTCAATTTTCATGGAGGAAATGATAGCACATTATGAAGATACAAAGAGAAACACATTCTTTAACCAATTGATAAATCTCAAACAAAAGTGTTAAATGGAAGAGCACATTGAGGAATTTCAAAAATTGAATTTAAGGGTAAAATATATTGTAGAGAACCAAAGAATTGATGCCTTCATAGGTACTTTAAAGGATAACATTCAACATGAGGTTCGTCTTTGGGAACCTGACAGCGAAATTATGGAAACAAGGAATCCCACCACTCACGACTGTAATTATGGAAGTGTTTTTTCTCACAACGTTCCACAACCTACAAGGTTTACACCACAATAATTGGAAGAAAAAATGGAAAAAGGGCTTTGTTACAATTGTGATAACAAATGCACTAAAGGTCATAAGTGTGCTGAGAAGAAATTATTTTACATAGATTATGAAGAGGAGGAAGAAAAGGATCAAGAAACATCAAAAGAAGAGGATATACACTAGGAACCAACCCCAGAAAAGAAGAAATTAATTTGAACCCATATCTTGTAAATTGGCAAGAAATTAACATTCTCAAACTCTAAGAAGGACAATCAAGAAAGGTTCAAGAAGGAAAAAGATCACATCGAGAAAAGAAGAATGAATCTACCATATCTTGAATGCATTGGTCCAAGAATTACCACTCCTCAAACTATAAATAGAAGGACATATAAAGAAGAAAAAATGTTCAAGAATGAAAGTCAAATCGAGCATCAAGAATAATCTCACCAATTTTTAAAGCAGTGGAAGAAATTACTATCCTAAAACTCCAAACATAGAGGACATATCAAGAAGAAAAAGGTTCAAGCAGTGAAAGACACATCGAGCAATAACAACAAGTTCTCCAACTTTTAAAGGATAATGCCACTTTGGTGCAGAATCGAATGACAAAGGTATATCAACATCGCAATGAATTTTTTTTTTGATGTAGGTGAATTGGGTATTTTTACAACTACATCTCAAGCAAGCTATTTATGAGAAGGAAATGTTGGCAATACTACATGCACTTAAGAAATGGAAACCTTACCCAATGGGAAGACACTTCAAGGTAAAAATGGATCATGATAGTCTTAAATACTTTTTAGAACAAAATATTATCTTTAGAAGAACAGAAAAAATGGGTCACAAATATGTTGGGTTATATCTTTGACATCATCTATAGAAAAGGGAAGCAAAATTTTGTTGCATATGCACTCTAAAAAAAGGATGAGGATGTGGAAGCATTGTTTTGTGCTATTTCTATTATCCAACAAGATTGGATAAATGAAGCAAGAAATGAATGGAAGTAGGATGAAGAAGTGTGGCCGCTCATTCAAAAGTTGCAGAACATCCCAATCCAAACAATATTGCCAGAACTTGAAGAAGAATGAAAAATCATATTGGAACTTGGAGCAGTCACAAAAACAAGAACCCGACAGCTACGAAATCGATCAATTTCAGAATATCTCGTCAAGTGGAAGAACTTACACGCTAAAGATTCCACATGGGAGGACAAGAATTTTATACAGAAGCATCAAGAACTACTCAAGCGTTGAGGACAACACTTTTTGAAGGAAAGGGGCATGTCAGGCCCCTATACTACTAGTGTAATCCCTTGTTGTTATTAGTACAACCCCCTTATTATATTTTTTTACCCATGTAGTCCCCATATTGTTACTAATGTGCCCCATAGAAGCCCACTATTGTTATAGGGGAGTCTATCATGGAGAGATCAGTCCTAAGAAGAGACGCGATTTCCTTGCTGCAGTCCGCCCATGGATTCTGCGTCCGCATTCAGACGATGGCTCAGGCCCGAGGAAAAGAAAGGGATTGATCGAGCTTGAGCGGTCTTAATGGATCCGGAGCCGGGAACGAGGGACAGCCTCCGGATGGGGTCTTATGGCCAGATCTTCAGGCTCGATATCTTCATTTTTGGTTAGAATGGCGCCGAGAATAATTGGGCCAAGGGGATTTTTATCAAGGGGCTGAACCAATTGATTCCATTCTTGATATCGTCCGCAAAGAGGCTGAGAATTGCGATCGCCTCCAAGCGATTACTGTTGCTGTCATTCTGCAATCAGCGGAGGGGAGCTCCCTCGAACTAGATCGAAGCTTTCACGCAGCTGGGCGAATAGATCTCGGGCCTCGAGCAGTGTTAAGGTCTGGATATGGAAAAATATCTATCTTCTTTGCCATGGATCCATCTTTCCACAGATCACATGCAGATGGGTTCTTCAAGGGGTGGCCATTCCACAACGTTGTTCATGAGATCAAGGTAGCGATAGGTTGCATCAGACCTTCGACGACCAAGAGCAAGTGCCCAACGAAAATCAAGGGGGTAAGGGCAAAACATGTCAAATCCTTAATACCTGCACCCTGGTATATGGAAGTTTGGGGCCGAGGCAAGGTCTTTTTACACAGATCGGATGAAGATTTGGATGGGCCGGATCTGGAAAGTATCGAAGACACTTTAGTGGAAAGGGAAGAACACCAAACTGGTTCCCGATCGTAGATCGCCAGCCATGCTGAGATAACTCCCAAACGTTTTTCAAATTTTCATTAGAATGCCCACGGGGAATACAAAATTGATATGGGTTTATGCTACAAACAATATAATAGATTTGAAAAACAACATTGCCAATAAGATCAGCTACCTAGCTGGCATGCAACACTTATTAACAGGGGGCAGATCGCTACGGGACTTCAGATCCATAAAGGATTACAACATCAAACAAGGATCCATAATCATTCTCAATATGAGACTACGAGGAGGCTCAGAAACTAGTAAATCAACAAAAGGAGGAAGTGGATCCAAATCAAATCATAAACCAGATCTACACCAGCAGCACAGAAGTGAAGGAACATCTTACAAGAATATTTTACAAAGGGGGAAAGCTTCTCCAATAGCTCCAAAGTAGTAGGTCGGAAAAGAACGGAGTCCATATATAGTGGAGTAACTGCAACATACACCAGAACTAACAATCGAAATCCACTTCAACTTGTTCCCATGATTCCGTCCCAAGGAGAATGGTGAAAGGTCGAGAAGAAAAAGGGGAGGAAGTCATGACCCCACCAAAACGTTAGCTCCTTTGTTTCTCGTTGTGGTTTGTTCTCATGAAGTTTTGTCATTATTTTTGGTTTTTTATGCTCACCATTTTGATAGGCACTCGCCCGATTTTTCCTCATATGAGGAGGTAGTGCATCTGCTCAATGGTGTTCCCTGCATGTTTAGCTGCATTGAATGTTCTCATCCAGTGAGCTCTATGATTTGCAAATTATAGAGCAAATTGAATGCTTCGGCATATACTATGTACCTTTTTATCCTGGTAATAAAAAGTTCAATTTTTTCTTTGGAAAAAAGAAGAAGCCCACTATTGTTATTATTGTGCCCTTACATTATTATTGTTATGTCGGCTTTGATTATATTATGACCCCTTAGCCTCCTATATATAGAAAGGAGGGGTCTTGTCATTTGTATCATCCAAGAATTGTTCATTTGTGTAATGTAAAGGAGGTTGCCCCCTCGAAAATTATTTTTAAGGCGTTCATCTATCTTTTCTATCTTTTTGTGAGCTAGTTTCATAACACCAAATGTCGATGTGCTTGGACTTGTCATGAAATACTAGATTCTCATAGAGTTTGATACAACTCTGATTATCACAATAGATCACAGTAGGATCCATCCTCTGATCAAACAAACCAACTAGAATTTTTGGCATCCAAATGGCCTCACATGCTGCCTAACTTGCAGCCATGTATTCAACCTCTACTTAGATGAGTGAAATTGACCTATATTTCCTGCTGTACCAAGAAACTACAGCTGAAACAAGGTTGAAAATTCCTCCTAATGTGCTCTTCCAATCTAATGGACTCCCTGCCCAATCTGCATCTGTGAAGCCCTATAGGTTCACTCCCTTTGACCGTCTGTACCATAATCCATATTGAGATGTGCCTCTGAGGTATCTCAAAACATGCTTAACTGCCTTCCAAAACTGCTTGGTAGGCTAAACCATAGCTTGACTCAGCTAGTTCACCGCATAGCACAAATCTAGTCATGTGTTCACTAAGTACATCAGTGAACCTACAAGTTGCCGATACACAGTAGCTTTTACTACTTCTCCTGAAGTAGCATCCTCCTTCCTCCAGTTACCAACTAGAGGAGTCTGCATGGGCTTGCACTTCACCATGTGGAATCTCCTGAGTATCTCATTGGCATACTTGCCTTGAGACACAAACAACTCCCCATCCTTTTGCCACACTTCCATGCCTAGAAAGTAGTGCATGAGACCCATGTCTTTCATCTCGAACTCTCTTGCAAGGTCCTCCTTGCAAGACATGATCAACTGATCATCACCTGTCAATATCAGATCATCAACATAAAGAACAATGATCAACTTCTTACCTTCTACCATGATGTGGTACAGGTTCGCATTTGCTTCACTCTTTGTGAAGCCCAACTCGGTGAAGTAGTTGCCGATCCTGGTGTACCAAGTACGAGGTGCTTGCTTCAGCCTGTACAAAGCTCTCTTGAGTCGGTACACATGTGACTCACGATCAAAGGTCTCAAAACCTTTCGGCTGCTCTATGTACACCTCTTCCTCAATCTTGCCATTGAGGAATGTAGTCTTCACATCCATTTGATGGATCTTCCAACTCATCTATGCTAATAATGCCAACATTGATCTGATAGATGAGTACCTTGCTACAGGAGAAAAAGTCTCATCATAGTCAATCCCCTTGACCTGTGAAAAGTTGCGGGTAACAAACATTGCCTTATGCTTTTCCACACTATCATCAATAGCTTGCTTTACCTTGTAAATCCAACAGGAACTCACAATTGACTTGTTCTCCGGTCTTGGAACAACATCCCAAACATTGTTTTGAACTATGGAGTCATACTCCTCCACCATAGCATCAACCCAAATCAGCTGTTGCACTGCTTCCTCAAAGGAAGATGGCTAGGTCTCAACACATTCCCCAACAAGGGCCATGTATCCAGTGTACCTATCAGGTGACCTCTGTCTACGCTGAGAAGATGGTTCTCCCACATTCTCTCTCGTATCTGACAATAATATGTCAGCTTCCCTTGTGCGCTTCCACCCATCTTTGGAAGACTTTGCTTGAGTGGATGTCTCCACTCCTAGAACCTCTTCATGCAGTTGCTCCACATCAGTTTGAGGCTCCTCCTCCTTAGGAACCAAAAGTCCCTCCACAGCCTGTAGTTGGAGCTCCCTCTCAAGGGAAACTCACATGGCCTTCTTCTTATCAAACTTAAGATCTTTGCGAATCACTGTCCTCCGACTGGTAGGCAAATACACCTGATAGTTGTGGGGTGTATCAGTGTACGCCACAAGTATCCCCAACTCAGCTGTCGACTCAAGCTTCTTCTAAGCATCCTTGGTCACATGGAAAAATACCGATGAGCCAAAGATCCTGAAGTGACTCACATCTGGTCTCTTCCCAGAGAAAGCTTCCTCTAGTGTCTTCATCCCAAGTATGTGATGCAGGCTTCTATTTTGCAAATAGACCGTTGTGTTGCATGCCTCAGCCCACAAATGAAGTGGTAGGCCTTGGTCATGCAGCATCGCCTGAGCTGTGCCCACAATTGTTTTGTTCTTCCTTTCGACCACCCCATTCTACTATGGGTTATGAGGTGCCGTCAACTCCCATTTAATTACTTCCACATGCACAGAAGTCCTTAAACTCTTGAGAGACATACTCTCCACCATTGTCGCTTCTTAAGGCCATGATTTTCTTTCCTGATTCTTTCTCAACCAAAGCTTTGAATTCAAAAAACTTTGAGAAGGTTTGATCCTTCTTCTGCATAAAAATCATCAATGAAAATCACATAATACCTTTGTTTAGCAGCGGAGTCTGTCAAGAATGGTCCATACACATCTGTATGAACTTGCTCCAATATTTCTTCAGCTCGACTGTCTCGATCACTAAAGGAATATTTTGCATACTTACTTAAGGTACAACCTTTGCATGTGTCCACTTTCTCAAGTTTACCTTTGGGAAGTCTGGTAGAGACCTGCTGCATTATCTTCAAGGCCCCATGATGCAAGTGGCCCAACCTCCTATGCCATAACTCGCCAATTTCTTAGCTTTGCATCAATTCTACTTTCGAACTCAATGCAGTGCAATTATCTACCTCTAGCTTGTAGAGATTCTTTACTCGAATCCCAATCCTCTTGGACTGACCTGTGGCTATGTGTCTCAGGAGCACCTTTCCTTTACTGAAGACTACATCATAGCCTTTGTCTTCCAACATCGCGACCGATACCAAGTTATTCTTTAGTCCAGGCACATACTTTACATCAGTTGGGGTGAGAGGAGCTCCATGCTCCCTCTGAAACACAACCGTGCCTTCACCTGAAACACGATACTTTCCATCATCGCCCATCTCTATGCGCATCTTGAGGTCTTTCTCCTCCAAGGTACTGAATAAACTCTTATCGTCAGTCATGTGGAATGAGGCTCCACTGTCTAGGTACCAAACACAAACCACCATCGATGAAACCATACATGTGATGAGGGTAAAATCCAATTAGAACTGAGAGGCTAGTGCCTCACCTTATGATCCCTTCAAGGATCCCTTCTTGGATTTCTTCAATGGACAATTAGTTGCATAATGGCCCACCTCATGACAATTAAAACATCTCACTTTAGATTTGTCAATCTTCTTCCCACCATGAGAAGAATTCGATTTGAAATGAGAATCCTTCCCTTTCCCTTTCCTTGCCTTACTAGCTGAGGCTAGATTTTCTTCATCATCATGCTTAGATGAAGAACCATCTCTGGTGCTCCTCCTGATCTACTCCTGCATAAGATCCGACCACAGTCGTTCCCAATCTGACAATTTCTCTCTTCCATTCACTGACTCCTGGTAGCTATGCAAACTCTTACGAAGACCGAGGAGAGAAAGACTCACCATATCATCATTGGATGTCGTTATTCCTACACTTCCAAGCTCATCTCTGCATGTGGTGAGCTTGTTCAGATATGTAGAAATAGTGTCAACCTTTTCACACTTGATTTTCTGAAGCTTGTCCTTGAGTTCCAATTTCCTCTGGTCGTTGTTGTTCTAATATAGGTCCTTCAATATCTTCCACATTAAGAACAAATTCTCCTTCCCATGGAGACTCGAGCCAATATGGTCTCGAAATCCCTCCAGAAGAATCCTCCTCGGCTTCACCACACACTTCTTCCATTCCGCTAATTCTTGGGCATTAGCTGCTGCTGGCTTGGGGGTTTCTTGATTAATGAAATCCTTCAAACCATTGTCTTCTAATACTCGAGTCTGAAGCCATTAAACGCCATTGGAACTTTGAGGTGTGATAAGAATTCAATTTTGTACCTACAATCAAGAACTTCAAACTTCGACTTTTCCCTTCTCAGTATGCTGTTCACAACTCTGATCACCTTTGCTCTAATACCATGTAGAAATTCTCACTGCAGATTAAACTAATTATGCAATGTACTAAAGAAAAATACTTAATCTACTTCTACAATCAAACTTGCGGAAGCTTAATCAATTTGAGCAAGATCAAACAGAACACATATAACAGAGAAGAAGAATCAATAACACATGAAACACAGAAGAATACTGTAGGGAAAGCCTCAGCTAAAAACCTCGCTATTTGTATTATCATACGAGTGGAAATATCTCAGGATTACACAAAGCTTTAGCTCTCACAGCTATCCAGCTCTCAGTACAATCCCCTCTCACTACTCATAGACAGACCAAACAACTCATATGCATTTCCCTCTGTCCTCCAAGCCTCCCATTTCCTTGCATTGTTTTCCCTGGTTGCTCCTGCTGTAACCTTGTGTGACACTGGGTATTGCCATCGCTGAATGTAATGAATTGTATCTTCGGTCCGGTCAGGTGGTAAATGCTAAGACTTCAATGGTAATTTTTGAACATACTGATGATGAAGCCTCAAAACCAGAACGTAGGAACTCCTCTAGAAGGACCTGGGGTCATTTGACACAGATTACCATGGGACAAAAAACCCTACTCAAACAATTTTCACTCGAGGATGCCAAACTAGCCCATCGTACCTTACGAGGCTATCCTTGAGAAAACAAATTCCCAAACTTGAATTTGATCTCTTGGGGAATTACAAAACTTAGTTGTCAAAATTCCATTACTACAAGCTATGCAGGATGTATCGATCTATGCTAAAACGATTAAGGAAATTTTCTCCAAAAAGCCTGGAAGAAAACCAAAAGACCCACCCAATATTCATGTCATGGGAAAATTATCAGACATAATGTTGGGAAAAACTACACTCGCAAATATGGTTATCCAGGAAATTAGATTCTTACAATACAAATTAACGGAGTTGACATCCCAAATGTGTTGGTAGACCTAGGAGTTGCAATTAACATTATAACTTCTACAACTGTACTTACCTTGGGCCTGCTTGATCT
>APFE030901360.1:32618-57784 GCA_000404065.3 Pinus taeda | reverse complement strand
TATATTCCCGGATACAGGTGATTAATGGCACTGGTACAGCGCGGCTCATCTGGGCGGGCAAGTGGTGTGGCCACATGGCCACCCGCGTTGCAACCAAGATGCCCACTACCATATTTTATGGTGTTTTAATGTTGTCTGAAAGCCGAAAAACATTAATGATGGGTGAGGATCGAGGCTACCTAATTCTAATCCTTACGATGGAGAATGTGGATCGCCTTCCCCCTGTTCTGCCTCCTCTGGCCCGTAACTGCCTCCTCGCTGCTGCAAAGTCGAGCTCTCAAACAACCACGGAAAGAAGGTGCCAGATCTTATGTTGCATTGAGATGATCGAAGGTGCCCACTTCTCGCACAATCTGCTTTGCTGCTGCAGAGTTACTGCTTCGGCCCTGAATTCCGCCTCTGGTAATCGAATTCCTCACTCTCCTACCTCCACGAGCCATTCCATCCCTTTCCCTGCTCCTCTAAGCACCCAGCATACCAATATTCACCATGCAAATATGCCCCGTTTGAGGCACAGAATGAGAAGTTGAAGGGGTAGCAACAGAGGTAGAGCAACTCGCCCTCCCTCGTTGTCCCTGTCTGACTTGACTCATGCGGATTCCTCCTCACCCTTGACTGTTGCTCACTACACGGGTCGGTATCCCAACACCCGCAGTGGCAAAAGGCATGCCCAGAGGACTGGCCTTAAGCGTGATGCAGAAACCCAGCACCCCCCTGATGACTCTGTGCTAATGATGAATCCCTGTCATTCAACCCAGTTCCAGTTTAGATGCACTTTAGAGCGCCCCTGTATTATCGCAACCATTTCTGTAGCCTTCAGAGAGGAGCCACCGAGCACTGTCGTACCGATTCACATCATTCAGGACAGGGTTGGAATTAGCAGACAGAACACTCATGGTAGCAGCTCGAGGACTCACAAATCTCCTAGTGATGCTCTAAACCAGACGGCTGTAGCACGCTCTGAACCGGACGCTCTAAACTGGATGGACAACACTCCAAGTGGTAATGTGAAGATGGAAGCCAAGACGAGCACTCCAGGTGGCAAGACGCAGAAGGAAGCCACGACAAGTGAACAACAGCGAGATGTCGAAGATATGTATGCCTACAGGTGTCTCATCATGGAGGAACCTCTGCCACCTGCTGACACCTAGCAGGCCATAGTTTTTTATTCAGGTTTTTAGACACCTGGTCACCATCTTAGGGGTCTTTTTTGTAGTTTTTGTTGTAATTGTTGTTATTTGGGGTCATATTTGTTTTTGTTCTGCTCAAAAAACTCTTATACATGGGAATTACAGGCTGCTTCCCCTGCGTGGGTAGCTCACACCATGATTTTTGGACTAGTTTCCCCTTGAGGGCAGTGTCATTTTCAGTTATTGTTTGTTAATACTTGGTAAACTCTGAGACAGGTTCTGCAGAGGCCGGTGCCTCCATGTATCATTATTTTTTGTCTCTTTAATAGATTTAGTCTTATTTAATTATATATATATATATAACTTTATGATTTAAATGTTTCTTTTAAAAAAAAAAAAATCGTATTTAAAGTTTTGTGTTTTTATTGGTTTTTTTACAATTATCTAATTCGCTTTTAATTATTTATTTACTAGTGTGTAAAAAAATATTCTTTAATTAATTTTTTTTTAAATATTTTGTTTTTCAATTTCTTTCAAAAAAAAATGTGTGTTAATTTATTTTTTTAACAATTTGTAAAGCTTATAATATATATTAAATATATATATATATAATATATATTATTTTGTTTTATCTTCATCCATGGTAAGTGGTTGGAAACTCATAGACTACTTTGTAATTTCTGTAGAAGATATTTTGTATATATTTTTTATGTTTGATTTTTTGTCATGTTTTTAAAAAATATATGTATATGTTTAATATATATTTATTATTATTAGTTATTAGTATTTTTTTTTTACTTTTAATTTTTTTCAATCTTTTAATTATTGTTTTGTTTTGTATTTTTCAATTTTTTTTTTATTTTTTTTGTAAGATGCTTGTCGATTCTTGACTAGCAACTCAACCCCATTCTGTGTCAATTTGATAGTTGATTTTAAAGTTTTCGTTATAATGGATCAAATATGTCCATCCATTGTGTCAATTTCATGGTTGATTTTTAAGAATTCATTGCAATAGGTCAAGTTTGTCTGCACCGCGTGTCAATTTGATGGTTGATTTTAAATTTTCGTTATAATATGTCAAGTTGTCTTAGACTAAGATTTTAAAATAGCTATACTTTTAACATTCAAAAAAAAAATACTCTTAGTATAATGACTCTTTTATTCAAGTGTTCATTTTTTAAGTTTTTTTAGTCATATAATTTTTCCATAATGCCACAGTTGAAATACATTGAAAACTTAAGGTTTTTTGTAGTCGTGATATTTGGTTTTAATTCCATCGTTGAAAAATTATCAAAATTTTAAGGTTTTTCTGAGTCACGATATTTTATCTTTAATGCTATGGTTGAAAACAGTTATAAGTATTTTATCTTTAAAGTCATGGCTGAAAATTGTTGGAATTTTAAGGTTTTTCATAGACATGATATTTTATCTTTAATGGAATGCCATAAAATTGTTGGAATTTTAAGGTTTTTTGAAGTCATGATATTTTATCTTTTACGTCATTGCTAAAAAATGTTGAAAATTTACTCAAAAAAAAAATAAAATAAAATAAAATCTTCGAGCATCAACACTTTTTCGTTTTCAGGGTTTTTTTTGCACCAAAAAATTTGGTTTTATTGGCTTTTACTTTCATTTTTAAAGAATGTTGAAAATTTACCAAGGAGAAGAAGAAGAAGAAGAAGAAATGGCGATGCAACATCAACACTTCTAATTTTCGGGTTCTTTTCAAGTCTTTTTGGGGTTTTTTGGCTAGAGTTCTCGTTTGATCGATAACTTTATTTCTTTATATGTTTTATGGGCTTCTCATAATACAAATGCATATAAACCTTATTCTAATTTATGCAACACACTTCCTTTATAAGGCTCATCATTATATTTCTTGTTAGAAATGTGGTATAACGTTTGAATGCTCGGACATTGGATCAACATTATTCATAGATACATTAGATATATGTTTCTTCAAAATTTTCCATGTGTCTACATGTCAATTCACAATACTTCCAAAAAGGTTTATTTCACCTACCAAATCAATGGTTATTATGTAACTTTGTCAAATTGACAACATCCACTTCTCATAGGGTTTTTCTCTCAAACCCAATGGATTATTCTGACAATTTTATACGTATTTACTATTTAAAACCTTCTATGGTATACATGTTTGATTTTTATGCTTCCACGAAGATCTTTTTGGCCCACTAGGCTAATGATGATTATGAGTGAGTATCAGATCAACGGTGATAATAGTTTTTAGGGTTTAGTGGTGAAACAATGACTATTATCGCCTTTATTCTATGTGTTGTTTCATTATTCATTTTGTATGTTGCCGCTTGGGTTCTGTTACTCCGCAAATTAGCTTTGTTTTATGGTTTTTCTCTACGATTAACATTCTATGAAATTGTGGACGGTGCTGGACCCACCAATATGTCAAGGGATCTCCCCGGTAAGTAGTGCCTTGACCGCGGTAGCGTGCAAAGGTAAGTAAGATAAATTTGTTGGAATCAAGTGTGTGACCTTGCAGCAAGTCAAGTGAGATGCATGGGGGTTCTAAGACACAGAGGGGAAAAGGAAGTGTGTCCCTTAGAAGCTTGTAATAGTACACAACCTGAACAGAACACATGATCTGAATGACATCACAAGATGAAAGTGGAATAGTCCACAAACCAAAGTGACTGATTAACACAACAACACATCTTCAACAAGATTCGTACAATTGCATACAAAATAGTTCATACACAAATGTGTAAGTTAAATAACATACATTTATGAAGAAACCATAATAGTCCAACTACAACAACAATGACATATGCATGAAAACGTGTTGGCTCAGTTATATTATTAAGTGAAAGTTTCATCCATACATACACCATTGACAGTTACTAGCCCCAATAGTGGAACATTACAGTCAACACCATCTGTTCCTCCAAAGACATGTACTCGCTCTACGTTGTGGAGAAGCGAGAAGCCAAGTCTCATCACAATGCTCTCCAAGCCTTCTCTAAGCAATGCCTTGCCAAAATCTTGGCTCCCAAAAGCCTCTACTATGAGTTATGAGGTTCTATATATAAAAAGGGTGGGGTGACCCTTGACATTCCCCTTTGACTCTTTGACTACCCTCATGACTCTTCAACTCCTTTACAAATAACTCTTTACATTACATAGTGATTATTCACATTCCACTAATGACACTTGGAATTTCACTTACAATATATTTACAAATAATAATATAATTTCCACATATACCCATGTGGGACAAAATAGGCTTGAGTCAACCTAATAAGACAAACATCATCACTCGGAAGCTTGGGGAAAGACCATCTCAGCAACATCCTCTTGATGGTCTTCAGTGACGAACTGATACCAAGCTTGGTATTGCATTATTATATCCTCGTATTGTTTGGTGACGTCTTTCTAGAAATGGACTCTTGCCTCCATGGCTTCCGAGTATATGGTTCTGGAAGCTTTGTCCAAATCATCTCGAAGCATGTGCAACATTGTCCTGAGTATGGCTGGACCACTGATGTACTTCTGCATGTTTTCTGTGCTCAACTACAAGTCATTGTTGGTGGACTCTTGTATCAACTACTCCATGTACTTGTCAACCTCCAGCAAGACTTGGTTCTTCTTCATGGCTTGAGTGAGGGATCCGATTGAAGGGATCTTGTGTGTCCTTACTATGATATCCAAACTCTTGAAAAACTGTGCATAGGAAGCCTTAATGCTAGTGATGAGCGGAGGTAGCTACTCATAGTTCCATATCAACATCTAAATTTGTTCTTTGTCTAGCTTTGCCTGCAGCTTCATTATCTTATGCAAGTAAAGTGGGGCTCCCTTGTACCTCATTGTCCATTCTTGTACATGTGTAATAGCAGTGTGTATGTCTTTGAGAGTCTGGACAATCTTCATGCATTGCTGCTCAAAACCATATAGAAGGACAAGCGCCTTGTGCACGATGACAAATCTATCATACAATTTTCGCATGGTGGTCTAAAGAGTCGATACTTCAACAAGTATCATTTTCCTCATTTTTTCCATAGTGGATTGATTCGAATTGGATCCATGAAGATTATCACAGCACCATGACTATATCAAATCAGGACAAAACTTTGAATTCAAGAGCACAGAGTGATTGAGAAGACCTCTAGACAGTGGCAGTTTGCAGCTAGCAAGGAACTACGAGGACCTCGGTCAAAGCGCGTTTATCGAGGCCCATGGAGATCATGCAAGAGGAGAAACCAGCCGTTGGGAAGCCCAGAACGGGAAATAGAGGGCATTTCTGATGCGTGTCACTGGGAAAAACCCCTCAAGAAGGAAAGGCCCCGAAGCAGTCGGTTGCATGGAAGCCGGGAAAATCGTGGGGAAAGCGCTAAAGGTTAAAGGCGGGACCTACACTCCAAAATCAGCGGTATATCGAGGGCACCCTTGGGCAGTAAGCGGATTTGAAGAAAAACGAGCGATTCCATTCAGCGCCCGATGCGTAGCAGGCGGATGAGAGAGAAAACCATCGCTCATCGCGCGCTAACAATCGAGCAAGTTAACCATACGAAATGAGCAAATAACATCGGATCTGGGGGCTCCAAATCTAACGACAGAGATCGCGCTCGATGGAGGAACTAGATGTGACAGGGGATTAAGCCGCGACATAAAGAATTTTGAAGTCTGATTTGACCGCTAAGTTGGCGGATGATTCATTCCACAGTGTAACCGGAAAACCGAACTGACAAGGAAAAGCTGGTGCAATTCGCAAGAGGACAAGTGGCCACTCCCTGTGAATTGTTGACGATGACGCAGAGACAGGGAACTCCAATCGAGCAGCAGCAAGCGATCCGATGGGAGCGGAAGAGGAAGCGAGCAGTCAGGGACGAATTGGCTTTAAGCCATGAACAGACAGAACTGAACACGAAGAGAGGAAGAGAGGAAGAGAAGAAATGAAGGCAAAGAGAGCAAGAGTGAAGGAAAGATAGTGAAGCAAGAAGCAGAAAGACAAAGAGCTGAGTTCACTTGCAGCATAAGGCAGCATCGAGCAATCCCTGAGAGGATTTGTCGGGAATTGAGCACCACATTGGGCTCCTCCCATTAAAGACCAGAGAGGTCAAGTTCTGGTAAGGAAAAGAGTCTGTGTACTCTAGTGGCTTGGGGGATCCAAGAACCACCCTACCAAACATTGTTCTGTTTCAGGAGACTCAATTTGAGCTCCTCTTTGTAATTCTTTGCTTAAATACACAATAAAAGAAGGCCACCACTGAGCGCTGGACCGGAGACGTAGCCCTGGAGGATAAGGTGAACCCCTTATTAATTGTTGTGTTCTTATATTTGCTTACTGTGTTCCTCTTGCTATTTTCCATTTTCCAGTGTCTGTGTATTTTGTAATCTGATCGATCCGTTGCCTAAAATAACATGGACACACACCAGCACATGAGTCTGTAATACCTTCATTCAATAATTCCTTAACTGAGGTCACTCAAGGGTGATTTTCAGATCATGGATCCTGCAAACTGTTTTTTTCCTCTTCTTGGACTCGTGCAAGTCCTTTGACATCCAATCATTCTCTACTAACAAGAACTTGACAGTTGAACTCGGGGCTTCTGCATAAGCCTTAGAAGCATAGGCAAGGCAGCTAGATGTCTTCTAACATATGACACAATCACCATTTTCTCCATGTGTGTAGGTGACACGTGATCATCAGGGAGTTGCTTTCTTCGCGCCTGTACAATCCTTTGTTGTGACTCATCAAATGAAAGATTGTATACATCCATCACCAGAACATCATTAAGGAGAAAAACCTCTCCTTGCTCACTTGGGACTAGTTCTAATTCTAGAGGTGGCGGAAACTGAGGTGCTAGCTCGGATGTTCTTGCCATGAGGTTGGTATCTTGGTCATGTGGCTCTTGTTCCAACTCCATGTCCGTTGCTTCAACCATAGGCTCAATCTGTTGAGCAAGTTCTCGAACCTGCACCTGCTCACCCTCTTCTTCATATGTTGGTTGCCCTGTCTCCTCAACCTGTATAAGCACAGTTTGCTCTATTATTGCGCCTTTCCTTTCTTCTTGTTCCTGTTTCTACTTATCTTCCCTTTCTCTCCTTCTTAGCTCCTTCTCTTCTTTTAGATTCTTCTTTGTTTCTTGCAACTTTCTCTCTGCATCGTCCAACCTTTTCTTCTCTCTCTTCCTCCATTCTACTCTCCTTACGCGTTGTTTCCTCTTCGCCTCTATTTCCAAAGCTGCTCTCTCAATAAGGGTATCTTCTCTGAATTTGTAGCTTTGCTCAACCACTAGGTTCTCGGTAATATTCCTCTTGCCTTTGTCCTACACCAGTTTGTTGCTCACTAATTTTGTTCTTGCTTCATGTGGTGCTGCTACATGCAGATCTTCTTTCCATTCTATAGCCATGTTGACTAGTTCATTGAGCTTATAGGAGTTATAGCAATACCTTCAAGGGTCCTCCTCTGCCCAATGACATGCCCCGTGGATCCGTGGATAATACACCTTCACATAATGGTTCTTACATATGTAGTGGGGATCATATGGATTGAAATCCTTGGTTCCAAACTCAAACTTCTCTAAGTCCTTGACCTCGGCATCTACATCCTTCAAGCTTCAGATCTCGTAAAATCCAATCCGCAAAGGAAGAGCAAGCCATGGTGCCTTCTTCCTCCTGTGCAATCCTGTTGATAACCCTGTGGAGATGTGATATGCAACCTCTTGCATCACCAACTTATCTATGGAAAACCTTGGTAGCACATACAGAGGCTTCTCTCTGCCAAACATCCTAATGAAGGTGCCACTAGGTGAAGCATACCGATCTGCAATGTTAACCAATGTCTGCGTCGCTTCTTGTACATGCAAGGTGGATCTTTTTCAAAGATCATCTTGTAAACCGAGGTGATGAAATGGTTAGATAGCCTCACCATGACTCCTCGATAACTGCACTCAGAAAGCAACTTACAATAAATGTTCACAGCATTCTCTGATGGTATCCATGTCCAACCCATGCCAGGAAGTTGATGTTAGGCACATATTGCATCAAGTAGGTACGCGGACAATAGAATCTCGCTTGCTCATCATTGGGTGTGTTAGTGCCTAAATCTACCTCAGGCTGAAGGAAGGCAAGTCTAGGGTAACATCAAACCACACTTAACCTGGTAGCTAGCCCTACCAAGTCGGGAGAGGGCTCTCTCCTTGTCAATCTCAATTCTAATATGAAAACTAGGGCTTGAGATGACTGAAAATAATTACTAATTTTAGGCTAGGTATATTAGGTCAGAGGATTTTGTTTGATTTTGATGATTGGTTGCTGGATCAAATGAGGAAGGCAGCTTTGGGTCCGGGAAATCAACTCAGATTTGCAAGAGTTTCTGTGGGGCGACGTAGGCAAGTGTTTTGGCACTTTGAATTGAGTGTGATGGTAAGTCTAAGACCAGTGAGGAGTTGTAGAGTGCATGCAAAGTTCATGAGTCCTCTTCAAACAGCAGAAAACATTAAAAACTAAATGTATCCTCAAGGCAGAGCATTGAATATCAATGGATTCCACCTATTTATCCTTGATTCACTTAGTTATGAAGAAAGAAATAGATGTTGGCACACATACACATAAGAGAAACTAAATAACAGAGGAAGAAATAATGCCAAGACACATTACCACAAGAATCCCACAAAATGCTGCAAAACCCTAGTTCATTTCCTTGCCAAACTGCAAAAGTGATTTACAATGAAGCTCAAAGAATCCACAAGAGTCCAACCTTGACAAATGACTAAGAAAATACAAGATATGGGCATAAAACCACCTATGATAGCCATCAGGGGTCGAATCCATGAGTCAAGGAGTTTTTTCAACAACATCTAAACTAGGAACTACAAAATAGGCAGTGGAACAACTTGCCTCTAAAATCATGGAAACTGATTCATTCAACCTCAAACTACCTCTGGCTAATGTATCTACCCCCACAAGTCATTTTTCATCAAATTTACATCATCTTACATGATTTACCATTACAAATTTACCAAGGAGAGAAGAAAATGTCAACTGATAGTCAAACTGGGCAAAATTCTGGACAAACAGGCAAAACTGTCAAATTTTCTCCTATGCGCAGTGCCACTAATCCTATGCGCAACACTTTTTCAAAGCCACTTTTGGAAGGCTTCACGAAGTCCAAATCAGGTCAAGAATAGCTCATTAGAAAGCTTGGTGAGTCTAATTTCTGGAACAACTTGAATTTTTGAATTTGGAGTCCATTTACCCCTCCAAAAATTGATTCTCCCAAGACTGCTTCCTATGTGGCAAAAAAGTGGCAGAGAGGGCACTTTTTGGGTGTTTTTTTTCCCTTTTGAAGACCCAGAACTTGTCAAAATTTCTCAACCATTTCTGAGCATGCATGTTTTTTCATGTTGATTCCAAAAATGCAAACTTTTTTGTAAATGGAGGCCCCCATCAAATGCGCAGCGCCACCTGCTGAAAAAACCTGTTTTTTGCTTCAAAATTTTCAAAAATGTCAAAAAATGCTCCAAATTTCTTGAAATTTGGCATGAGTGATTCTTTTTATGTGCTTTGTTGGGCCAATGATGCTTCAGCCAAGATCTTGAGCTTATCTTGCTCTTTTTTGGTTCTCAAAACTCTTTTTAGCTTAGCCTTTAACCTCTTTACCCTTGTTTTGCAAATTTTATTCCGAGTTAAATAGTGATAGGCCATATGCCGCAACATTTTCTTCTCTTTGTTGGCTTTCTCAAGCAATTTCTCCAGGTGGATGTTTTCCCTCTCTAAACATGATTCTCGGTTAGCTTCAATTTCTTGCTCAAGGGGTGTCATTTTGATTTTTCTTCTCTTTGTCGCTTACATGTTTTCTCTAATTGTTTGCAACTCCATAATAGCTTGTTTGTCCTCTAGTTGTTTGTTCTCCTACTCAAGAAAGCTAATGATCCATTTGGCCCTCTCAAGGTCAAGTGACAAGGCTTGGATTTCAGCCTCCTTTTCTTTGATGATCATATCCTTGAGTCTTGAGCTTTGAGAGCCCAAATTAATGTCATCTTCCTCAAGCAAGACAAAATCTTTGTCTTGCCCTTCAGTAGGGCCCTCCTCATGCATCTGCTGCTTTCCTTTGTCTTTGCCCTATACCTGTTCAGCTGAAGAAGAAGGAAAAGCCCTTTCACTCCCGGTGAAGATAACATTTTCCTGTGATCCGATGAAGAAAACGAGACCCCTTCCACCCCTGGTGGAGATAGTACTCGTTTGGCAGTAGCAAAAAGCCTCCTGGTGCCTTTCTCATAGTTGACAAACACTAGCACACCTATAGTTTCAGTCTCATGAACATCTGGCTATCTTGAAGGCCCTCCTTCCTCTTGAAGCACCGATGGAATCATCTGAGGGCCCTTGAAAATCTCATGTGCAATGAAGGTATCCCATGGTATGTTTAGCAAACTTAGTTGATGCAAGACAACAATTTTAATCAGTGAGAAGTGGTAAATGTTGTTGAACTGCTGAGGAAAAGGTTTCCTTTGCACATATAGAGCCATCTTCTCAATATTCCTGCAGATAAAGTATGGCAGGTTCATCGTCCTCACTCTTATGAAATGCATCAACAATCTGACATGTTATGTATACAGACGGGAAAACCTTCCTTCACAGGTAAAATACTTGATGATGAGTTTCATGAGAGGAGCATAAGTGTCCTGCAAGTATTTGAAAGGAAAAACCCTGTTGATTTTCCTGTGATAACCAGCCTTAATGTAAGGTTCATAATGCTCTCTTCCCACATGCTGCCCTTTATTCCACTGTTCACCTACATTAGGAATTCCTGTTGTTGTTGTAATGGTTTCAGGTGTCAAGGTGAAAGAGACACCAACAAGGTTCACCTTGCCATTGTGAAGATGAAGAACAAACAACCTAGCAAGCTCATGATGATATTTCACCCTCTCTACCATTTCACAAAACTAATAACAAGATTGGTGTTTAAAACATGTTATTGCAAGAGGGCAAGCAAGTAATTTTGTGAGAGTGGTGGGCTCCTCCCAGATGATTCTTCCTCCTTTATGTGGTTTTCTTGGTACATAAGCTTCTCAGGAAGAATCACTAAAAGTTTCATCCTCCCTCTCATAGTATGAATCTGTCTCCATGCTTATGAATTTGGAGTGAGAATTGATGAGTATGAAGAGATTTTAAAGTATGAAGGTGAATAATGTATGTAGGAAGTGACTGTTGTTTTCTTTGGGAAATGAGGAAATGACTGATATTAAGAATGTAGATGAGGGTTTTGATAATGGAATGGATGTAGTGAGGGAATAGGAAATGGGAATTAGGGTTTGGGAATAGAGTATAGGATTAGGGTTTCAAAAAGGGGAATGGGGTTTGGGAAGTGAGTGCTAATGATTTTGGGAAAGGGAAAGGGAAAAAGATTTAGGGAAATTTAGTTTAAGGGAATGGGGTGTAGGAAGATAATCTAAGGGAATAAAAACGACAGAAGACAATACCCTCTGCAAATTTACAAGACAATTTGGAGGATAGCTAGGGTTTAGTTTTTTAGACATACAAATTACCACAACTGATGAAAAACTCCTTGCTAGACAAGATGAGAAGCTTCACTTACTTTTTGAGAGGTCAATTGAGGAATTTGAAGTAGAGGAAGGTGATGGAAATCGTTTTTATGGTCAACAGACAGGTGCGCAGCGCACTTTGTATGCACAGCACCTGAACAAATTGCAGTGTAAAACCTGCACCAGGTGCGCAGCGCCAAAGCCCAGGTGCGTAGCGCCGGTAAAATTTCGAGATTTTGCTTAGTTTTTGCCTCTTTCCTCCAAAAACATGATTTTTCCTCTTTAGCTCCTTCACTTGCAACAGTAAAGACTTCAAATGCATAGATGAATTTTATATCTCCTTGCTTTTAATTTTTCATTTACCAAACCCACTTTTCTAAAGTCTTAGTCACTTTTCTTTTAAAAACTCTGCTTTTCATTTGAAGTTTGACTCTTCTTGATCAATTGATGGATTGATACATAGGTGCTTTTGTTTTTTCCAGTGGCTGGAGTTGCCAAGGTGACCAAGAGCAGTTGCTGAACTTATTACATATAGAAACATTGAAATTACATGAAATTTGTACATGAAATGGAAAAAACCCTGTTTTCACCTCAAAACAGACTTTTGAGGTGAAACAAATTTATTGAGCCTAACAGAAGTAAAATTTATGATTTTATTGGTTTATTTATCCTCCTCATGTGTCTGCTGACCTTTTATTCAGTTTTGGATGACTATGATGACAAACCCTAGACCTAGTGAGACAAAAACCCTAAAACTGGTTTTTATGAATGAAATGAAACTGGATGATAGTAAATGACATAAAAAATGTGACAACAGGTCAGCAGATGAATGTCACAAGGGAAATTGACATGAACCACCTCCATCAGTTGATCCATGACCTAATGGAATGCAGTTGATCAGATGGGACACCTAACATGCATGCAAAAGGGCAATTTGATCACTGATGGAGGGATGAAAATACCGACACTAACAAGGTGGATTCTGGGCATTAGTCACATGCACTTTCAGTTGAAGAGCCAACATATCTGACCAGTCGAATGGAATTCCTTTATTTTCCAACTGATCCAACACAACCACCCAATTCTACGAAAAGGTCTCTATGCTCTCTTGACCATACAAGCGGCATGCAAAGATGATCAAGAGTTGTTAGGCCTTCTTGAGTGACTTAGTATTGTAGACCTAATTGGGTGTCAACTTGAACTTCGAAGGCTCTTTTACCCAACGCTTAATGATATCTCTAGTGTTCACATTGTTGTTGGGAGTATAGAAGAGTGCATCAATGTGGTTGACCGACTGTGGTAAGTGATACATCTGATGATAGTTTTCCATCCTGAAGGTAGCAAGTTGTGTTCCGCTAGCACTGCTCAATGTCATCATCTCGGGATTAGTATGTTGGACAATCCAATGCATGATGTCCGCACATGGGAAGGCGGGGTACCTACATGCAACCTTATATAAGCCTGACTTGTGGATGTTGACATAGACCTGTCGATCTTCCAAATTTCCTTGAAGTTGCCTGCAAATATGTCCTTAATTTCCTGCCATGTTATCTTCATGTCCTTCTCTATGAACAGTTGTGTGTCTGCATAGACTTGCAAGTTCATTAACACTTATTCAACTACATCTCCAGTACTGCTCTCTATAGTATCCTTGGGTCTAGCTCTCTTGGAAGCCATGCTACCTGTATTGTTGAAGAGCTTCTCAACAACTATTGTGCCTAGAGATAGAGCGGACACTCATGGCATGCAAATGTTAGCTTGAAATCAAAAATCACTTCAAGGGCTGATCATGCAAAAAATTGGGCAGTTGTTGAGAAAGACTGCATAATTTTGTGTTTCAGAGGTGAGGGACTGTCAGCGGGATCTATGCATTGCATAGTCCCAGTTGCCAGTGAGAGGTGATGATGACAGGAACTCGCAATGCGCAGTCCAGTGTGGCTTGCTAATGATTGGAACTGTGTAATGCAGTTTATTCTGGCTTTGATGCTAGTTGGGACTGCACATTGTGCAATCCTAGTGGGAAAAGCTCCTAGACTGGCTCTCGAACTACGTAATGCACAATTGGAACCAGTTACTGGTAGCCCTTGCGCAATTCCTAGAGCTAAGGCAGAGCCTTGAGTTCTAGAAATGTGCAATGCATGCTGAGAAGAGCTAGATCTGGGCAAAGGCAACCTAATCTGCCCAAGGGCAACATGGAAATGAGCATATCTGAATGTGTGAGTGAAGTTTTGTGTAAATCTGAGTGAATGGTGATGCATGCAATCAAAACAAATGCAGGAATTAGTCAAATAGAAGAACAACATAGTTTGTGGGGAGAGTCGCCACAATGACTATCGTTAGTGAAAAAACTGGGTTATGCATGCGATACTTAGGAAAGGCAATGCAAAACTTAAAACAACACTTCTACAAGCTAAAACAAATCAAAACGCCAGTGGTCATTCAAAAAAATTGGTAAAACAATACTCTCACAAGCCAAGGAAACAAAAGCGATAGAAAAAAGCAACAAAAGATAAGTAAAGTAAGACTTATCATGAAAAGTTGTGCAGACCATGCTGAAGGTTCCTAGATCTCCTCGAGAATGTTAGATCTCCAAGATAAAATGTGAAAATGTGCTCTGGCGACGTCCATTAAATAGATTTGGTCGATTTAGGGTTTATGACACGAAGGTCAAAAATCTAGGAAAAAGCAACACATGGCGCAAATTTCTAAATATAAATCAAGCGTAACTCCAACTGCTAAAAATAGATCCCTATTTTTAGGGATGTTTTTTGCTTTTTACTTTTTTTATTTTCAGGAAACGTTGCCATGCATGCATGGAGAAATTATGTAGTTCAGGGGAGAACTATGCAACTCACCTACACATGCATCGGGAAACTATTGAGGGAATTCTTCTACGCAATTCCTAGGTTGAGTGGCTATGGATGCCTCTCATGCTCTGCATAGTTTCCCAGCTAAAGACAAGTTTCCATCTGGGTATTCACAATTCTGGAGCCGAAGCTCACTGCTAGGTTGAACTGCACATTTCCTGAGAGCAAGGTTGGGTGCCCTTTAGGATTGCATAGTGCATCAAGGCAGTGCTAGAACCAAATGCAACCAAGTCATGGGTTCAGCTTGTGGTTAGATAGTAAAGCAAGTAAGCAAACACAAGCTATAAAGTGAAAGATAAAACTCAATGAAAGCACAAGTACATGGGCAGTGTAAGACAAGCTGCTGAGATTTTAGTAGGGAGGCTCCAAAACAAAACAAAGGCAAAATTTTGGAGGGTGGTTGTAGCTGCTACAACAGATGCATGCTTATCTCTATTGACTATTATTCAATCACATTTTCAATTGTTTCGGCTTCTTCATTATTGTGGCATACTATACCCAATCACTTGGGAATTATTTCTAGTAAATTCCACTTCTTGTGACTATTATTTCTTTGTTTTAAAATATGGTACTCATTTATTTCTCTGGCTTCATTAAAAAAAAAAAATCATTTAACTTTCTTCAAGAGTTTAGGGTAGATTTACTTACTCTCTTCAGGATTCTTTTTGTAGGGTAACTCACCAATAAGTCACAAACATATCTGTATTTATCAAATGTTGGTCTCTCATTCATTAAGAAAGAAGAATTAATGGGTTAACGCCATCGTGTACAAGTAATTACTCAAAAAACCGTCTTGCTTCATAGTTTATTTTTTGTAGTTTTCTAATTTTGAACTCCTTGTTGTGTTCAAGGGTCCTTTTATTAATTTATTTCTTGGGTTTGCTCAATTTTTCGTTTATCATATTTTTAACTTGTATACTTTTCTTGTCGTTAAGCCTTTAGTGATAAAGGCTCATATGATAAGAACTGATCACTGAGAATTTTTCATGTATGACCATATCTTTGATTTATCCTATTGAATATGGTCATATATTCAATTTGTCTTGTTAATTTTTTTGTTAAATACTTCTTACAAGTATCGACTATAGAAATTTGATAGAATTACAACTCCTCAAGAAATTTAATCTAAACTCAAGAGACACAATTCTACTCTATTGATTTGCGGAATGAAATTCACAATTTAGAACAACATGCATAGACATGCAATAAGAAAAACCACGAATACACAATGATTTATAGGGGAATCCAACTGGGAAAAACCTCTCAAGCCTATTTGCAATAACCAACGAATTGAAAAACTATTACAATTGCTAACTTCGACTCTGAGCTCAACTTGCAAAAGAATAATTGTTCTCATGCTTAATGATCAAGATCTAGCTAACACTTAGCCAAATATTTTTTCACCAAGGAACCTATTTCCTTGCACAAATCCTAAGGAAATTAGCCCCTATTCTTTAGGAATTTCCTCCAAAATGATTGCGCAATTCCCAAGGATTGATCATTGATTGCATGCAACACCTGTACACTCAACAATAGTTTATAATTGATGTTACACTGCCTTGGAATCTCCATCACAAAAGAGAAATTTCAATTCCTAGCATGCATGAGCTATATTTGGTTGATTTATTAATTAACCAGATGATCTTTGAGTTAGATTGTTGTCCCACTGCACAACTGACCTCCAACTAGTTCTATTAACTGTTAGAACTAGTTTAACTGAGTACAACTAGAAATAACTGAACTAGATTGCTACAAATTAGGAATCACGCATGCATAATTGAACTCCAAGCCGGATAAAAAAAAACAACAACAGCAACTGGGTGGAAGAATGGCCTCGAACATGCAGAGCTACCCAAAAACCCTTGGTAGAGACAACAAGAAATTGGCAGTGGACATCAATTTGTCTAAACTCGGTGGTGGCATGAACATTTCCCGTCAACGCGCAAGGATTTACTACGATTTCGAGAGAAAGAAATACGTTCTGGAAGTTTTGGGGAAAAACGGTTGTTATATCTAAGGGGTACTGTATCTTCCAGAACACCATCCTATTAAGATCGATTTGCAGGATTTGATGCAGATCGGGGACAAGAGTTCTATTTCTTTCTTCCGGTTAGGAGTACTGTGAATCCCCATGGCAATGTTCATGCAGGTGCTTTTACTCCTCATGTTTTGATCCTCGATTCCATTCTTGCGACTATAGCGGCAAAGAAGAGACCTAGGAGGCCGAAAGGAGTCGGCGCCGAGGACAGAATCAACCGGAAGCAAGGTAATGATGTGGAAGGGGCGTGGGTGGTGCCTAGTAACTCGCCTTCATATGAAATGGCCTACAATGCATTACCGATTGGACTGACTACTAAGCAAGGGTTTGCTTTCCGAAATGGCAGCCCTATCCAGGAGGTTACAGTGCTTGATGGCCAGGTGTTCCTCATCAGGCCTGCTGGATCGAAAGGTCGTCCACAAAAAGGAATCAACCGAATGCTAAGAGATCTGGACAATGGAATTTCGATTTCAGGAAATTTGTCGTCTTTTAACCCGAGCCCGGCTGTGCACAGCTATGAGCGTATATTCAGGGTTTCGCCTTTGTGGGGGGATCTGAATGAACTTATAATCGCTATTATTGGAACCTTCAACAAGGGGGAAGAGACACTGAAATTTTGTTGCTTTTCCAGAACGACTCTGCTTACTACCCTGCTGAACAAGCTCGACATTGTCAATGGCATCGATTTGCTTATACATAGGTTGGATCTAGAGTCATGCCTATCCGCTAGGTTATACTCTAGCCCAGATCCCACTGATAATATGAATATGGCCTTACAACAAGGGGATCTATTCTTGAATAGGCTGGCCCTAAAGATCTACATATAATCAAACATATACGTAGGAAGGGTTTCATCTATCGACATTGAGAAATCCCTATTGCCATCCCAATAGGCCGAAGACAAGAAGGAGACAAGGAACACACACAGACCCAAGAAGCAGGGCAATGTTGATTCACCACTGCAGCTACAAGGAAAGTATTATGATTCGGAATGCATAGATCTGACAGATTCAGTGCCCCATTTAGCAGATGGACCCTGGCCAAGAACAGCGCTATCCACCATGCACTCCAATCTGGATCTGATGCAAATATTCATCAGAACTCTGTCAGGAAGAATTATTTGCAAGCGAACCTGGAAGGGGAGGCTGATAAAAGATATAAAATATGAAATACAAGCACATACAAGCATAGCAGCAAGCATGATATATGCAGGACAAATTATGCAGGACCTATACACAATACAAGATTGTGGAATTGTGTCAGACTCAACCATCATCCTAAACACGAGACTGAGAGGTGGAAGCTTTGGATCTAGCTCAAAGGGCATAGGTTCTTTCAAGGATGTAGTCAAAGGGAAGGGAGAAGCCAAGACCACCACCAGATCTACCTAGACCCTACATTATGGAGCAAAAAATGCAGATTCCAGTACTGGCAATCTCCCTGCCTGAGGTAAACGATTTTTATACTAATTTTTATACAAAGGTTGTCATATGCAGATTCAATGGTTTTTGGCCCAAATCATATGCATTACAACAATAGATCTACTCCACATGGACAACAAACTGTGACATCCATTTATGTTCCAAGGGTTTTTTTATTGTCAAATTCGACACGGTCAAGGAAAGGGAATATGTCCTCCACGAGGGACCATGCTTCTGGGGCAATGTAGGACTCTTCATGACCCCTTGGTTCCCAGGTTTTGATCCCACTACTATGGTGGTTTCCAAAATGCCTGTTTGTGTCAGGATACACAACCTCCCACTACACTTCTAGCTACCCAAAGTCTTTGAAGGAATGGGGAATGCGATAGGCAAATTCCTCAAGCTAGAAATGGAAAGAGTCTCAAGAGGCATATACACCTTTGCCATAATATGTGTAGAGGTAGATCTTAGTCAAGGCTTACCTGACAACATAATTCTGATCCTTAACAACATACAGTGGAATCAACCACTAGATTATGAGAATACGGCATTCGGATGATGTGGTTGTCAACAAACAGATCACCTTCTTAGTACCTATCCACAAGCCAAAAAAGACACCAGAAGAAATAAGAAACAATCACAAAAACCAAGAGGCTGGAAACGCACAGAGAATCAATATGAAACAGCAGAAGATGAGGAGACAACAATGAACAAGGTAGACATCACGGAAACAGTAGAAGATGAGGAGACAACAAAGAACAATGTAGACATCACGGAACAGTCTGCACAAATCAATCCACAAAGGAACATCACAAAGCACAACGTTGCCCCATTACAACAAGACAACAACCTTCCGCAGCAGCATGAGCAACATACAACAGGGAATGAAATTAGTGGCAGCAAACGAATCCATGGATCAGAGGGATCGGATTCGGATAAAGAATATCTCACAAACATCAATGAGAACCAAATGTCTATTGTAACTCCCACTCCCAACACTAGTGGTTGGCGAAAAGTGGAAAAGAAGAAAGGTAGAAAAGGATAGTTTATGCCTTATGGATCCTGAGAAATTAAGACCTGCTATTACTGCATATGCGCATTATCATCTACAACATGTAATTTTGCTCTTTTTGAATAAAATTACGGTTTTTCCAAGGGGAAACAAATTGAACTCCAAGCCCTCTAACTCGAATTCACTGAACTAATTGAGTGAAAATAACCATGTCACCTCAGTTAACTGCCTCCAAGTTGTCCGTTGATGTGAAAATTTTGAATTTACTCAATTTCACCAAGGCTAAGTCAAATTGAGGCTTTCTTGCTACAATTCTCAATGCTCCCTCTTAGCAAGAAAGGGATTATTAACCACCCCTATCCTGCACCTATGGGATTCAAACTTCCCTCTTGACAAAGCCTTTTTCAAGGTGTCAGCATCTTTTTCCTATGTCAGAATGTAGTGTAGCAAAATTATCCTCCTTTTCACACAGCCCCATAAATGATAATACTAGATATCTATATTCTTGAATCGATCATGTAATATTTGATTCTCAAAGAGCTTAATGCAACTCTGGTTATCATAATAGATCACAATTGGATCCATCTCCTAACCAAATAGTCCCACAAGTATCTTTCTCATCCAGATCACCTCACATGTTGCTTGACTTGCATCCATGTATTCAACTTCTGTCGAGTTGAGCACCACAAACCTCTAATTCATGTTATTCTAGGAAATTGTTGCAGACCCAACACTGAAAATTGCACTTGATGTACTTTTTAAATTGGATGGACTACATGCCCAAGATGCATCTATGAAGCCATGCAACTTCACTCCCTCTGTTTGTTCGTACCATAATCCATACTAGGTAGTGCCTCTCAAGCACCGTAAATTATGCTTTGCTGCCTTCCAATACAATTTGGTCGACCTAACCATAGTTTGGTTCAGTTGGTTCACACTACATATCACATTTCTGATCATGTGTTCACAAGATACATCAATGAACCCTCTAGTTTTCGGTAAATGGTAGCATCAACCTCTTCACCTAAAGTGGCATTCTCCTTCCTCCAGTTGGTCGCTAAAGGTTTCTCCATGGGATTACAACTCTTCGGGCGAAATATCTACAATATCTAGGTGGAATACTTTCCTTGAGACACAAACAATTCTCCATCACCTTTCCATACTTCCAGCCCGAGGAAGTAGTGCATGAGACCCATGTCTTTCATCTCAAATTCCCTTGCAAGGTCCTCCTTGCAAGATTTGATCAACTGCTCATCACCTGTCAATATTAAATCATCAACATATAAAACAATGATAAGCAATTTACCTTCTACTAAAATATGATAGAGCTTTGGATTCACTTCACTTTTTGTGAAGCCCAATCTAGTGAGGTAACTATTGATTCAAGTGTACCAAGCTCGAGGTGCTTGTTTGAGACTGTACAATGCTCACCTAAGTTTGCACACATGAGACCCCCATTCAAATGTCTCAAAACTTTCTAGTTTCTCTATGTACAGTTCCTCCTTAATAACTCCATTGATAAATGTTGTTTTTACATCTGTCTAGTGGATCTTCCACCCCATCTGCACATCCAGTGCAATAATTGATCTAATGGATGAATACCTTTCTACAGGAGCAAAGGTTTCCTCATAGTCAATTCCCTCAACTTGAGAGAATCCTTTGGCCATAAATCTGGCCTTATACTTCTCTATGCTAATGTTAGTTGCATGCTTAAATTTGAAGATCCATTTTTGAACCCACAACTAATTTATATGTCGATCTCGAGACCACTTCCCAAACATTGTTCTTTATGATGGATTCATATTCTTCCACCATTGCATCAACCCAAATTGGTTTTTGTTGTGCCATACAACAACCCCCCATTTCATATCATTACTATTCTAGAAATATAATGTGAAATGGGTCCCTTTTAATCTTTGTTTCAAATCAGTATCAATTTAAAGTTCTATTTCAAAAAGGCTCGAATAAAAGAAAACATTATTAAAAGACCTTTTTAATAAAACCAATCAAAAAACCCCCAACATAAAACAATTTATCTTTATCATTGCGATAAAGCGATCGCAAGATCGCATATCGCAATGACAAAGAGAGCACAACTTAAGGGGCACCTTGATTTTTGCCGATGCGAAATCGCTATCGGATATCGGAAAAAGCATAAAGTAACATGAGTAACAACCCTTGCTCTGATGCGATGCGAAATCGGCAATCGGAAATCGGGAATCGGCGATAACACTTAAAGTACAAATAAGCACCCCCTTACCCGATGCAATGTGATATCGCTATCGGCGATCGGGGACTCACCATGCCCTCATTCTAAAACCACCCTACTAGCTATTCCCGACGCGATGCGATATCGCTATCAGCGATCGCGGATTCAGACGAAACCAATGCAATAACTTAGCATTTCCCCGATGACCGATTGCGAAAAGGGTAAAAAGCGCAGTTTTCAAAGTAAAATTCATAAAGGCAGTTTGATATGATTTATTCGTAATTAAGGTAATATACTTTGAAAAGCCGCTCATCCTCGTTCAAACCGCCAAATCACCCAAGGCATGCTTCAAATAAATCATTCGGCCATTAACCGAAGCGACTGGTATTGATGAGATTGACAGGCCATAACGACCATTTAATGAGAACAGCAGGCTTGCGATCTATCCACGGATTTGATCCCAAGGCCACCTTAAGTCAATTGATCGCTATGAATGCATCCAGATATATATACTTCATTCTGTTCAATTCATGTTATTGTTGCCTGTGTTACGCCTATCTTTTGCTCTGTGCAGGATTCTTCCACAGAGACAGAATTAAGTGGGATGGGAAAGAAATCCAAGAAGACTACAATGCCTATTGTTTCGCCAGCCGCGGGGCAAGCTGTTGTTGATCCAAGTGGTAAGAATAAAGGGCTTATATCAGATATGACGTGCTTAGGACTTACCAGGACCACTTGGCAAGGAACGTATAATTTGATTGAAGCCGAAGGGCCAAAGGTGACCGGGATAGAAATCTCATGCGATAATACCAGCAAATCTGACGCCAATTTAATAGACTTGGCCAACTCCTTTCTGCACAGAATAGCGGCCCGGGAACAAATTCTCCCATATACGGATGTGGTAAGGTGGGCAATCCAAGAGCTCCCAATTATCAACAGATTGTTTAGCACTGCGGACGGGAGGATTTTCGGTTCTTTTCGAGCCGACGATCTAAGGCTAATGTATCACCTACCGGCAGAAGAGAAAAAATATAATGCAGCATTTATGGAGAAATTTCGAGCAGAGAACGAGACCGAGTCTGAACCAATTCGAGGTTGGAGACAGAATCCAACAAAACACAAGCATGAATCCTCGGGTAAGTACTCAGTAGACTCCCTATGATCTCCTTACTGCTATGCTGGAATTATGCTATGTAGGTTATGGGGATTGCATGACTCCGCCAATTTTACCATAGAAATGGTCCCCTTAATGGAGGTGGCATGTAGTGGCGAAATTATGGATTGGGCGGTTATATTATCTGACAAGTTAGCCAAAGCCATTCTCGATTTCAGGTCTAACTTTCACATCACAGAGAGGTTTATTCCACCATTCTATTACAGTGCCTATGTGATGGATGTGTTGTGTTTTAATTCTGAGTTTCCTGTGCTTGGATGGAGGTGGACGTCGCAAGACCCCACACCCATTCACATATATTATCAAAAATTGTGGAAGACTAATTATAAGCACCATCTTTATCAAATCTGCAATGGTTTTATGTTGCCAATTCATTATTCCATTTTTGATAAGCTTGCCCCGAAGATTTCTGAGCAAGCAGGGGTAGATTTGACTGCAGTAGCAAGTTGGTTTGGGGAGGAGAAATTCACCTACATCAGAGTTTTTGGCAGTTAGGCCAGGCCGCATGTGCTACCACTTTACTTCCCCGATAAGTTACTTTCCAGGGAAGTAGCTTATCAAATCAATGCTGATGGGGTTACTCAGACCCTGAAAAAAGCGAAAAAAACATGTTTGGACCTCTTTTCCCTTACGAATTGGAATTTATACCCTGCATGATATTAAACATGCAGAGAAGGAAGCTGGGAAAATGAATTCGCTCACTCTGGCTACTCTGCCAAGCAGGCAGTATGATCTGAGGAAGATCGCTTACAATGCGCTCGACCAGGCCAAATTGGCCAAGGTCGAGCACAAAGAAGACAGATTCGAGGATTTGTTTGCATCGGCTGAATCGTTGTATCAAGTTAAGTCACTTGCCAGAAATGTGTACAACGATGAAGGGCTAGTCGAATTTAACAGAATTAGAGAACAAAGGTTGTAAACTCTACCTTAGACCTGTTAGCGACTGTTCCGACGACAACCAAATCAAGCGAGCCTGAACAGCGAAGTAATACGCCACCTCCTACTACATCAAAGCAGCAGGAGGAAGTGCATAGCCAGCGGCAGGAAGTAATCTAGGAAAATGTGTAGCGACAAGAATAAACCCAGGCAAAAGCCCAAGAAGAGAGCAGCTCTAAAAATAATAATGATATACTAGTTGATCCGAATTTGCTCCAACAATGGCAACAATTCAGTACAATTATCAGCAACCTAGAGTGCTTGAAAGATGATAAGGTTTCTAAAGAAGGCGACACGCAAGAAGCGACATCGAAAGCGGTTTCGGGCGAAACCATTGGCCTACCCAAATCAAAAGAAACAGAGATAATTCCTAAAGATCCAACGGGATAAATCGTTTTGCAAATTGAAGAGATTCCCCCTTTGGATGTATTTTATAGCCCTAAGCATAAAGCTATTGTGAAGCGACAGAGGAAAAGGAGAAGAGCTGATCAACCTTCCCCATTCCCTGAATTAATAGTAACGGGCAATGTTGTGTGGAAAGAGGAATTCGACCCCTCTGATGACTTAACCAAGCTATCGCAATTTGCTGGAGCATATTCAGCGGCAACCATTGATAAAGCATCGGAGGTAAGCAGTTTATTGAAGGCCAAGGACCAAGACATCTCTTCGCTACAGGCGATATTATCAGAAGTTCAGCAGAAGGCAAAGCAGGAATTGCTAGTGCAGCAACAAAACAATAATCAGCTGACCAAGAAATTACAAGAGCAAAAGCAGAGGATTGATGAAAGCGCAATCCAAAGGCAAAGGGAGCTATCGGCGGCACTAGAGCAATTAAGAATATCAACTGAGGGAACAATGAAAGAAAAAGATGAGCAAATTGCTCAATTGACCACTCAAATTGAGCAAATGAAAAAGCTCCCTCAGGTAGATGAATTCAAAGCAGAAGCGCTTCAGTTAAATAAGGCATTGATTAATCAACTTATGCTACTATGTCAGCAGATTACACAAGCAGAACCATTGTGCGAGTTGGTAGCATCCATAAGCGAAAAGGTAGAAAAAGTAAGGACCGATTTGGATCAGGCCGAAGAAACACTGAAAAACTTTATAGAATGGCAGGATTCCGATATAGGCCGGGTGACTAATCTACCGAGAATTCTGGAATCGCACAAAGAAATATTATTCACAGAATGGCAATCACAACTAATGAAGGCAGAAAGAGCAATTTCCAGATGCAAAACAACCACTGGAAATTTGGTTGAATTAGTAAATAATACACTTTATTTGTCTAATATGATTTCCCAATGTACTCCAGGTCAATTAATAGCGACAAATATATTGGAGCACTCATGCTACCCGGAGCTGGAGAAAAACGAAAGATTAATTGCTGGAATCAACAGTTTGACATGGGATGCTTATTGGTTCTTCTTGATCAAGCCATACAGCCAAAGAGCCGCTTTGAAATGCCTCACGGATGCTGTCGGGTATATTATACCCGACATTCAGGATGCCACCTTTGCTGCCCAATTCAGTTTGCGCCTCAACAAACCGCCAGAAGTGGAGCCGATGCTTGCGATAAGCCAGCTCAGGTTTAAGGGCAAGCAACCTGAGTCATGACTCACATCACCGACTGCCAGATCGCCCCTGAGAAATAGATCGTACTTACTGATACCAATTTAGTAGGATTTTGTTTCATATATTTTTTTAGCTTAGTAGTATTTATAGACCCTTTCATGCATTTAGAAAGGGTCGTAAAGTTTTGTATATGACTTAAACCCTGAAGTTGCACTATTGTACTTCAGGGATATTTTTTATGAAACTGGACCAATTATCTGAAATTTAATGAGGGAGGTTTTTTATGC
>APFE030901360.1:0-19558 GCA_000404065.3 Pinus taeda | reverse complement strand
GGAATCGGATGATCTTTGGATCAATCCTACACCTCTCGACGAGAGGGATCCAATAAAAATATCAGCTGTCATAAATAAGCTGATCCATATGGAGTTTGGCCCTAGTTGCCAATTTAACAGTGTTTCTCCTACACCTATTTTACAATAGACTTCCTTTCATGTGCTTGTAACGGTGAATAAGGAGGTCCTTAAAGAACTAGTAAACAAAACTGGAAAGTATGTTAAGATGGTCGATTCAACAAACAAAGGAACCTTGGCAACTTATGCTAGATTTAATATCCAGATTGGCTTGGAGAAGCCTTTGCTCAAAATCAACAACTTTAAAATTCGGGAATCAGTCCAGGCTTTAGATTTTGAAAATTTTCCTTTTAACCGCAAATTGTATCATGAGTACAGACATCTGCCTATAGGCCACACCATTCAGCAAAACAGAAACAATTACCAAAGCAAAGTGAAGATTTTGAGGGATGCGAGTTATAAGACACCAGACTTGTAACAAGATCAAACGATGGAGAAAAGCTTGGAAGTAGCTCATCAGTTCTCAACTTTAGAATATGAGAGTGAGCTTGATGCAGCAGCACATTCTCAAGAACCTCAACAACATGTTAACCTAGCAAAGATAGTGAGACTTCCTCGAAATGAAACCTTGTAAGCAAAATCTTCTTTTTTCTATGTGGTTCACAGTTATTGGAGATCAGTGATCGCTATGTCCACGGAATATTTGTAACACGCAGATCTACTGGAAAGGATCACTTCCTGTCGGCTCAACCACGAAGCCTGACCCCAAGAGTGTCGAGAGAATTGAACTTGTGACCTCTCTATAGCAGAGGTGCTTTAATGACAGGGACTCGACCAATTGAGCTAACCCTCGAGGCTACCTCGTAAGCAAAATCTTATAGAGGAAGGGATGCATTTGAAGGATTTCGGATAACAAACCCATAAATGGAGGGATGGAATCTGATTGGAATACGGAATTCAAAGACAGGTGTTTTCCATGGAATGTAAGGGTCATGGCATCTGAACCTAGAAGAAAGACCCTATAAAGAAGAATACATGCTGAGAGGATATTCAATCGTTTGAGTATACTGATCTTGTCTAACAGTTAACTAAAACCTCTGAAATTGTTTTGACTAACCTGTTTTCCCACAGTTATCCCCAATAAACTCCTGCCCTTGTCTCCATGACAATAATAAATGCGGAACATGTAAGGTTTCATTCCTAGTGATGGCATGCATGGAAATATCAGCAAAGTAACAACTAGTCATGATGCTGTAAAAAGCAAGCCAACGTTGTACATAGTTGAGTTATTTGCAAGAACATCACCGATGTCAAGCCATAACCAAAGAGACAATCATATGTAATATGGGAACAAATGCAAGAAATAACAGCAGAATAGTACAGAGAGAAGGCATCACGAGATTGCTTTGTCGGCACTTAGGCAATTAGAGCTACGTATTCAATAAAGCAAGGGTGACATGGTATTGGGTAGATACAAATGCTCCTAAACATCAGGAGACCATCTGAAGATATATATAAAGCTAATCTAGTTAACATTAACTATTTATCTCTAGAATTAAAAGAAACTATAATCATGGTGTGAATAAATAACATTCAGTTCCTAGCATAGTATATAGTTTAGTCATGATATATTTTGCAATACTTTTCACTCTGAGTCAGCTGGGTTGGTGACTACAAGCTGGAGTGTGATTAGGATCTATAATATTAGATGCTGATAAGGATGTGCTCTTTTTCACCTTATAACATGTGATAGATCGATATTGATCTAACAGACATATATGCAGTCTATCTCACCCACTAACGTCAGTGGCATCTCAGAACTCACAATATCCTGAAACCTCCCAATCTCAGTTCTCAACTATCCAGATTCCATACTCCCTTTACTTGTACATATCAGTAGGAAAAACAGCTATCCCTAACCATGCAGAATACATCCAAATCACATTCAGCCTTGCCTGTGATTTTGCCTTTACAGACAATCGCACATTGTTATGATTGCCCCAATTTGATGTGCTAAATCTTAATCTACTACACTTGGAAAGGACTGGAGGCATTAATTTCTTTTTGAAACACAGAAGCTTCCATGATCTTCAAAGGAAACATAATGCTGAGTAGTATGATTAATTTTCACTGTTTGAGTATATTTTCTTTAATCTAAAAAGCACAAACATATAAACCATAGTAGCAATCCTTAATCACCAAGCAGATTATTAATTATTGCTGCCTGGAGATGGGCAGGTTGAAGTCCCAATCTCAGTTCTCAACTATCCAGATTCCATACTCCCTTTACTTGTACATATCAGTAGGAAAAACAGCTATCCCTAACCATGCAGAATACATCCAAATCACATTCAGCCTTGCCTGTGATTTTGCCTTTACAGACATTTGCACATTGTTATGATTGCCCCAATTTGATGTGCTAAATCTTAATCTACTACACTTGGAAAGGACTGGAGGCATTAATTTCTTTTTGAAACGCAGAAGCTTCCATGATCTTCAAAGGAAACATAATGCTGAGTAGTATGATTAATTTTCACTGTTTGAGTATATTTTCTTTAATCTAAAAAGCACAAACATATAAACCATAGTAGCAATCCTTAATCACCAAGCAGATTATTAATTATTGCTGCCTGGAGATGGGCAGGTTGAAGTTTTGAATCATCACTCATTCACAATTCCAACTTGCCCTGTGCATAGTTCTGCCCATTCCCAGGGACCAGGCAACAATCATTAGGATTCTGTGTGGTGCATGATGTTTGCGAGCAATGATACCGACAATCAGAGCTGCTTTGCATTTTAATTTATGGCATCCGTTGGCTCATCAAGGTTGTTGGGACTTTAACCAAACTTGGATGTGGACACAGTATTTCTACCATTGGCTGCTTGTCCAAATTTAAACGTCGGTCACTGACAACAACTACTCAACGTGTCCCCATACCACAGCCCAGGGACTCAACTATGCAATGAATTTTACCAACATTGATTCAATTTTTGGAATGGGGTCTGATGGAATATGGTTTAGAAGCTACTATTTTCCATACTGCATATCAAAACTTGGTTAAAACTGACATTGATCATACTAACAGATGCAAAAACATCAATATTTAAAGCAGACAAGAAAAATGGCCGTTAAAATTATGATTCACTTCAAGAATAACGTACGCTGGGATGGTTGACAGGGGACTTGGTTGCGGCAGATCTACGAGACCCTGCATTCATTTATCATGGACGGCAAATACATTTAATGATTTGAACCCGGACCAGAAGAAAGCAAAAAGTGAAAAGGTGGTTGCACTCAAAAAAAAACCTTTGCCCGTGAAAAGAAATGCTGCAAGGAGAGCCGCCAGGAGTAACGAGACCAGGATCCCTATCTCCACGCTCGCCATTTTGGCTGATGACTGCGGACAGCTCAACTCTGCTGATACTTCGAAAAGGATTCAAAAAGATTGACAAAATTTATGTTATTTTTGGATGCGAATGGAACAACTTGATTAGGAATTAAAAATTAAGCTTCATTGTTATTTTCATAATACCTTTGTATAGCTTTGTTATTGAGAGGGTATTCTCTTTTGTTAGTGAGAGGTTATTGGCTCAATTGAGATAATCTATTTAGCGAGGGGTCTGTCGAGAAGTTAGGAGTATTTGATGATGATGATGATGATGATGGTGGTTAACGTCCACTCAGACCAAATTGGTCTATCGGACCTACAATTTTCTTAATTTTTACTTGTCTGGCTCCTCGTCTTTCTTGGCGAGATTGGTATTGTAGCTTTCTTTCTTTTCTCTACGGTCTTCCAACTTCCTTTGTCTTGCATCTCCTTCATCTCTTCTGGTTCTTGGGACATTGGTGTCTTAGCTTCACGATCTATAGTCGGAGAAGAAGTTTGGTTTAGGAGATCTGCTTCGCTGTTAAATGAAGATTTATTTTCTGCGGTATTCAAATACTCACAACTGTTGATTTGCTGGGGCGGGCTTTCTCCTTGCTTGTTTTGAGAGTTGCTTCCTTCTTCCTTGATTTCTTGTGACTCATTTTCTCTAGAATATTCTTCTTCTTTGATGACAGTGTAGTGTTCTTTTTGAGCTCCTTCCCACCATGTAGATCTGTGGTGGTTTTTTCTAGCAAAATTTTTCTCAGAGGCTTTTGGGCAATTTTTGGCTAGATGCCCCGTCTCAAAGCACGATCGACATCTGAAGAGGACACTTTCATGATCAAGCTTTTGGTTCCACACATAATCTTTACTTGTTACGTTTATTTCAGCTGGGAATCTGGCGCTGAAATCCATTTCCACACAGATGCGTGCATAGGTGGTTCTGGCATATTCCTCTGTTTCTGGGCACCTGCAGTAAAATTTCCCAATTGCATTTCCGATGGCTTTTAGCGATGAGAGATTCCAGAGATGCAAGGGTAGGCTTGGCAATCTCACCCAAACTGGTGCTGAGGTTATCACTGTTGTAGAGGGATCGAATGATGGGTTCCATGGCTTCATGAATAGGCCTGATTTTTCCCAAAACCAAGGGCCGGAGTCTAGAATACATTGTCTGCTTTCAGGATTTTCAAAATCTACTATAAAGAAACCTCTAGCACAGGGTAGATATTAATTTCATCAGAGATGATAGGCTTCCATACCTCCGAGATCCAATTGTGGAGTGCTATAAGCCGCAGCCAAAAACCATTGAACCGGCAAATTAGGGCACTTTCGGAGAACTTCAAAGCTTCATCGAGTGAGTCCTGGACCACTTGGATAGTGGGAGCTAGGGCTTCGCTCATGATATGGGCAGGAGATTGCCCTTCAGAGACGGATGAGCCACCAATTATTTTTGCGAAGCTCGGAGCCATATTTTACTTGCTCAGGAGAACCGAGACTTCTCAAGAGAGGAGAAGAGGAGCGCTGCTGGAAAGGAGTCAGGAATCTGATCCGCAGATCTGAGATCTGAGATCTGACTGCAAGATGAATCATGTATTTATTTTGAAGCTTCACAGAAAAAGGGCCGAATACATCAAGCAGATGAAGAAGCAACCTGTCTCATAGGCTATCTTTAGCCCCGTAGACGTTAAAATAATTTATTTATTTATTTCTTTCTTTCACTTGTTTGTTTTATCATAGTTTTTAAAATACCTTCATTAAGAGGTTATTGGTTCAATTTTCTCTATATTCTCTCGTGGGTCAGGATTTACAATATTGTTGTTCTCAAAATACCTTTGTTATTGAAAAGCTATTGGTTCAATTTACTTCACTTGTTCCATTGTTGTTGTCAAATACCTTTGTTATGGAGAGGTTATTGGTTCAATTTTCTTGACATTCGATTTACAATTAAGCTCTAGATAGTGATCCTTCCACTGAATCTAAATATTACAAATATTTCATAGATTTACCAATCAGCCATCTATAAATTTCATAAACAGCATGGTAAAAAAAACCAAAACAAACTTGATTGGAAGTCAAAATTACATGTCTATTATCAAGTTGAGATGGAATATGTTCATATGGATATATTCTGTAATATGGGATAAAAACGAACCTAAGCATTAAAATTTGTACCAAGTTGATTAGGATATTTTGAAAAAAAAGCGCAATACACATGGTACATGTAATGGTTTTTTTAAGGACTTTTATTTGGAATTTGTTTAAGAAAATTATAAAAATATTAAATTTGTTAAGTAATATAGTGTTGTGCCCTACAACAACCCCCCATTTCATATCATTACTATTCCAAAACCATAATATGAAATGGGTCCCTTTTTTAATTTTTTGTTTTTAAATTGGTATCAATTAAAGTTCTATTTCAAAAAGGCATTTTCAATAAAACCAATCAAAAACCTCAATGTAAAACGATTTATCTTTATCATTGCGATAAAGCGATCGCAAGATCGCATATCGCAATGACAAAGAGAACACAACTTAGGGACATCTTGATTTCCGCTGATGCGAAATCGTTATCAGATATCGGCAAAGCATAAAGTAACACAATTAAGAACCCCGTGCCCCGATGCGATGCGATAATCGGCAATCAGTGATAATGCTTAAACGCAAATAAGCTCCCTCTCGCCCCAATGTGATGTGACATCGCTATCGGCGATTGGCGATTCACCATGCCCACATTCTAAACTGTCCCACTCGCTACTCCCGACGCGATGCGATATCGCTATCGGCGATCGGGGATTCCAAATGGAACCGAAGCAATGACTTAGGATTTTCCCGACGCCCGATTGCAAAAAGGGTAAAAGCGAAGTTTCCAAAGTAAAGTCATAAAGACAGTTTAATACGATTTATTCGTAATTAAGGCAATATCTTTTGAAAATCCGCTCATCCGCGTTCAACCGCCAAATCGCCCAAGACATGCTTCAAATAAATCATTCGGCCATTAACCGAAGCAACTGGTATTAATGAAATTGACAGGCCTTAACGGCCATTTAATGAAAACAGCAAGCTTGCAATCTATTCACAGATTTGATTCGAAATTCGTCTTAAGTCAATCGATCACCATGAATGCATCAAGATATATATACCTCAATCTATTCAATTCATGTTATTGTTGCCTGCATGATATCAAACATGCAGAGAAGGAAGCTGGGAAGATAAATTTGCTGAATCTAGCCACTCTGCCAAGCAGGCAGTATGATCCAAGGAAAATCGCTTACAATGCGCTCGACCAGGCCAAATTGGCCAAGGTCGAGCACAAAGAAGACAGATTTGAGGATTTGTTTGCATCGGTCGAGTCGCTGTATCAAGTTAAATCGCTTCCCAGAAATGTATACAACGATGAGGGGCTAGTCGAATTTAACAGAATTAGAGAACAAAGGTTGCAAACTCTGCCTCTAAACCTGTTAGCGACTACTCCAACGACGACAAAATCAAGTGAGCCTGAGCAGCAAAGTAATACGCCACCTCCTACTACATCAAAGCAGCAGGAGGAAGTGCATAATCAGAGGTAGGAAGAAACCCAGGAAAATGTGCAGCGGCAGGATGAAACCCAGGCGAAAACTCAAGAAGAGAGCGGCGCTAAAATTAATGATGATACACAAATTGATCCGAATTTGCTCCAACAATGGCAGCAATTCAACTCAATCATCGGCAACCTAGAGTGCTCGAAAGATGACGAGGTTTCTAAAGAGGGCGATACACAGGAAGCGACATCAAAACAGATTTCGGGCGAAACCAGCGACCCACCCAAATCAAAAGAAACAGAAATAATTCCTAAGGATCCATCAGGCGAAATCATTTTGCAAATAGAAGAGATTCCCCCTTTGGATGTATTTTACAGCCCTAAGCACAAAGCTGTTGTAAAGCGACAGAGGAAAAGGAGAAGGGCTGATCAACCTTCTCTATTCCCTGAATTAACAGTGACGGGCAATGTTGTGTGGAAAGAGGAATTTGATCCCTCCGATGACTTAACAAAGTTATCGCAATATGTTGGAGCATATTCGGCGGCGACCATTGATAAAGCATCAGAGGTGAGCAGTTTATTGAAAGCGAAAGATCAAGACATCTTTTCGCTACAGACTCAATTATCGGAAGTTCAGCAGAAGGCAGAGCAAGCGGAGTAGGAATTGCTAGTACAGCAGCAAAACAATTATCAGCTGACTAAGCAATTACAAGAGGAGAAACAGAGGATTGACGAGAGCGCAATCCAAAGGAAAAAGGAGCTATCGGCAGCATTGGAGCAATTAAGAATATCGACTGAGGGAACGATAAAAGCTAAAGATGAGCAAATCGCTCAATTGTCAACTCAAATTGAGCAAATGAAAAGGCTCCCTCAGGTAGATGAATTCAAAGCAGAGGCGCTTCAATTAAATAAGGCATTGATTAATCAGGTTAAACTCCTATGTCTGCAAATTACACAGGCAGAACCATTGTGCGAGTTAGTAGCATCCATAAGCGAAAAGGTAGAAAAGGCAAGGACCGATTTGGATCAGGCCGAAGAAACACTAACAAGTTTTCTGGAATGGCAAGATTCCGATCAGGGCCAGACGACTAATCTACCAAGAATTCTGGAATCGCACAAAGAAATACTATTCAAAGAATGGCAATCACAATTAATGAAGGCAGAAAGAGCGATTTTTAGATGCAAAGCAACCACTGGTAATTTGGTTGAATTAGTAAATAATACGCTTTATTTGTCTAATATGATTTCCCAATGTACTCCAGGCCAATTAACAGCAACAAAGATGCTGGAGCATTCATGCTACCCGGAGCTGGAGAAAAATGGAAGATTAATCGCAGGGATCAACAGTTTAACATGGGATGCCTATTGGTTCTTCTTAGTGAAGCCATACAGCCAAAGAGTCGCCTTAAAATGCCTTACAGATGCTATCGGGTATATCATACCCGACATTCAGGATGCCACCTTTGCTGCCCAATTCAGCTTGCGTCTCAACAGACCGCCAGAAGTGGAGCCGATGCTTGCGATAAGCTAGCTCAGGTTTAAAGGCAAACAACCTGAGTCATGATTCACATCGCCGACTGCCAGATCGCCCCAAGGAGATATATTTCACTTACTGATGCCAATTTAGTAGGATTTTGTTTTATAGATTTTTTTTAGCTTAGTAGTATTTATAGACCCTTTCATGCATTTAGAAAGGGTCGTAAAGTTTTGTATATGACTTAAACCCTGAAGTTGCACTATTGTACTTTAGGGATATTTTTTTTATGAAACTGGACCAATTATTCTGAATTTAGTGAGGAAGGTTTTTATGCAAATGTGCACTGCTGTCATTGTTTAAAAGCATTTCTGTGTTGAAGAAGGAATTTTGAATAGCGATTGATATTTCGGATTGATATGCAGCTCACATGGTACTATTATCTGCGTCTGTACTCATTTTTGTTGTATAAATTGTTGTTTAAATTGCTCTTTCTATTATCGCTTATATATATGTGCTTTTCGCAGCATTCTTTATGCATTCCACTATTGGTTGTTTATCGCATACTTCTCTTTCAATCGTATATATGTATCGATGATATAAACAGTGAATGTAGTAATTTGTATTTATCGCTTCATTGTGACTATTCATATGAAGTAATCTTTGAATGATTGAATGTCTCTTATTTATTTTACAGAATCATCTACATGCCTGTTAGATAGATAAAGATTATTTAACACTGCATCCCGAAATGAATAAGTTGTTCCCTGGATTAGTATTAGTTTCCCTATTTCTGTCAATAGAATAAGCTAGTCCCTATCACTTAAGCAAACTATTCATCACCCATCCATCCCTTTTATTTCATTATCGGGAAACTGGTCCCGTTATCTCCAGTCGGAGCCACCATCCCAAACGGAAAAGGAGCTGTACTAAGGTCCGGACCGGGTGGTTATCCCCCAATGTTGTGGCAGAGATTTTTGAGGCCTCAACAGTTTCTCAACTACTTCCTTAAAATAGGATGGTTCAGTCTCTACAAGCTTAGTCATTAGAGCCATGCAGCACGTGTACCTCTAAGGTGACCTCCTTTTCCTAGGAAAATTTGAAGGAGCTCCCACATCCCTTGCATCCTACACCAATCTATCAGCTTCCCTGGTTCTTTTACTACCTTCTTTGGATGGTTCTGCTTTAGTGGTTTTCTCCACTCTACCTCCTCTCTACTCCTCCATTTTTGGTTTCTCCACAACTTCATGAGGCTCCTCTTTTGGATCTAAAAGTTTCTCTTCTGGTGGGATTTGCAACTCCCTTTCAAAAGAGCATATAATTGCTTTCTCTTCATCAAACTTTACATCCCTTTGCACAATTGTCATTTTGAGGGAATGTAAGTACACCCAGTAGTTGTGTGGAGTTTTGGTACCCACAAAAACTCTCAACTCTATTGTCGCCTCAAGGTTCTTCCTCGAATATTTGGAGACATGGCAATAAATAGAGGCTCCAAAAATTATGAATTTAGACACATCCTGCTTTCTCCTTGAGAAATCCTCCTCCAATGTAATCATACCAAGAATCTGATGAGGACTCTCGTTCTACAAGTAGCTTATTGTGTTACATGCCTCTACCCACAAATGTAGTGGTAAACCTTGGTCATGTAGAATAGCTCTCGCAGCTCCCACAATGCTACGATTTTTCCTCTCAACTACCCCATTCTGTTGTGGGTTGTGGGGAGTTGTCAATTCTCTTCGAGTTCCTTCTTTGGCACAAAAGTCCTTGAAGTCATTCGAAACATACTCGCCGTATTGTCACTCCTGAGAGCCTTCACCTTCTTTCCGGTCTCTTTCTCAACTATTGCCTTTAATTCTACAAATTTTGAGAATATCTCATCCTTCTTCTGCATGAAGAAGATCCAACGCTTCCTTGAGGAATCATCAATAAAAATAACATAATACTTATATTTGGCAATGGAGGTTGTTGAGAAGGGTCCACAAACGTTGTAGTGGACTCTCTCCAAAATTGCATTAGCTTTGTTGTCCCGATCATGGAATGTGGATTTTACATACTTCCCTAAGGTACAACCCTTGCAGACATCCTACTGCTCAAGTGATGCCTTAGGGAGGCCAGTGGTAATTTTTTGCATAAGTTTTAAGGCACTATGATGCAAATGGTCCAATCTCATGTGTCAGAGTTCATCGACATCGCGACTCTACACTTTCTCTTGCTTACTGCTTAATGCAACACAATCTTCCACATCAAGTTTATAGAGGTTATTCATACAAAACCCAATCTGCTTCACCTTCCTAGTAGCTATGTGTCTGAAAAAGGCTTTCCCTTTACTGAAGATCACATCATAGCCATGGTGTTCCAAAATTGCTATAGAGATGAGGTTCTTCTTCAGGGCTGGTATAAACATGACATCTTTGAGGCGAACAGGGGATCTTGACTCCCTCTTAAAGGTTATTGTACCAATATCAGTAGCAATGTACCTTCTCTCATCCCTGAGCTAAATATGCATCTGGAGATTTTTTTCCTCTTGGTCACTGAAAAAATCTCTACATCCTATCATGTGGAATGAGGCACCTAATTCCGAGTACCACACGCTCCCCATCACAGTGTTGATCATTCATGTGATTAGGGTGAAGTCTAACTCAAACTGTGAAGCCAATGCTTCACCTGCTGCTCCTCCTAAGTTCTTCCTGTTAGAATTTTTGTGTGGACACTTTGTAACATAGTGCGTGAATTCATGAAAATTGAATCATTTTATTTTGGACAAGTCTTTCTTCTTGCCCCCTTGGCAAGATTCTAGTTTGGTTTGATATTTCTTCCCTTCTCCCTTGGATGAACTTTCATTTATGGTATTTCACCTAATTTCTTCTTGTACCAAATCAAACCATAAGCGTCCCAATTTGGTAATTTCTCCCTCCCATTCATCAAGTCCTGGTAGCTATGTAAACTTTTGGGAATGCCTAGAAGAGTTAGGCTCACTAGGTCATCTTCTACAAAATTCACACCAACCCTTTTAATCTCATCCCAAACTTGTGTAAATCTGGTGAGATACTACAAAATAATATCATTCTTTTGCATCTTAGTGTTTTGAAGTTTGGCTTTCAGGGCCATTTTTCTATTGTCACTGCTATTATCGAATAGCTCAGTCAATTCCTTCCACATTGCGAAAGGATTTTCTTTCTCATGGAGTTTTGAGACAATGTGGTCTCTCATTCCCTCCAAGATTATTCTCCTTCCCTTGGATACATCTTTCTTCCATTGGGCTAGGTTATGGGCATCAGTTGATCCTGGTTTTGGAACATTTGTCTTGACATAATCCAATAATCCATTGTCATCACACACTTCCTCCATGCGATCCTTCCAGGAAATGAAATTTGAGTTTCCTTCTAAGGAATACTCTAATCTCGGTCCATTGAAGGCCATTCTCCCAACTCTAAAGAGATATCGTTACGCTGAAGCTACAATTTTGAACCTCCTGAAGAAAAAAAATAAAATTCTTATTCTAATGTGGATCCTACTTTGGTACCATGTATAAATTTGATAGAATTGCAACTGCTCAAGAAATCTAATCTAAAATCAAGAGACACAATTCTACTTTACTGACCAGCGGAATGAAATCCACAATTTAGAACAACATGCATAGACATGCAGTAAGAAAAATCACAAATACACAATGATTTATAGGGGAACTCAACTGGGAAAAACCCCTAAAGCCTATTTGCATTAATCAATGAATTGAGAAACTATTACAATTTCTAGCTCCAACTATGAGCTCAACCTGCAAAAGAATAATTGTTCTCATGCTTAATGATCAAGCTCTGGCCAACACTTTGCCAAATATTTTCTCACCAAGGCTCCTATCTCCTAGCATAAATCTTGGGAAAATTAGCCCCTATTATTTAGAAATTTCCTCCAAAATGATTGTGTGATTCCCAAGGATTGATCACTCAACACTAATTTACAACTGATGTTACACTGCCTCGGAATCTCCACCACAGTTGAGCAATTTGAATTCCTTGCATGCATGAGCTATTTATGGTTGATTGATCAATTAATTGGATGATCTCCAAGTTGGATTGTTGTCCCACTGCACAACTGACCTCCAACTAGTTCTATTAACTGTTAGAACTAGTTTAACTGAGTACAACTAGAAATAATTGAACTAGATTTCTACAAATTAGAAATCACACATGCATAACTGAACTTGAAGCCCTCTAATTCAAATTTACTAAGCTAACTAAGTGACAAGAACCATGTCACCTCAGTTAACTGCCTTCAAGTTGTCTGTTGATGTGGAAATTTTGAATTTACTCAATTTGACCAATGCTAATTCAAATTGAGCCTTTCTTGCTACACTTTTCAACATCTACTTTGAGCTCGATAACATCATTTATATTTTGTTAATGTACAACTTTTCCTCTGATATTATACTTTGTTATTAAACCCTACTTAGGGTTAATAACTAAGTTATTGGGGCTTGCATTGGAGTTATATCTCATATGGCTTCCTACATCGTTGTGTATTTATATATGTTAAGTGATGTTAATTTCAGTTCTTCTTTTACTTATTTGCTACATAAATATATCTATATTGTAAACCTTGTCAGTAATTGGAATATGTAAATATTCTTGTACTGCTTTTACATACAATTGTTTTCTTTTTGGGTTCTTAATTGATTTACTTGTAGAAATTGTATTAACTTCCTACTCTTTATCATGATTTGTCTTTTATAGTTTTCCTTGTATGTTTAGAGGCCTCTGAAGCCCAACATGTATCCATAGATTCCAACATCTATTCATGTTATATTTTACATATCTATGTTCTCTTGTACCAAGTTGTAGCTCAGTTTTCTAACTCTAGTATTAATTCAATGATTTATTCTTTATGCAGTACAATGGAAATATTTACTAGTCCATGTATTGTTAAAGGTAGATATAATTAACATCCCTCCATCATGATTTTATCTGTAATTTTTGAAGATTATTTCTGTAAATACATTATAATTGCATATTTTCATGTGACAGGTAACCCTTTCGATGCTCTAAAGGATATGTTCCTTTTTACTTTGATGTTTCTAGTTCAGGTTCACCTATACAATTCACTAATTACTCGGCTACATTCTCTACTAGGTCAGAGATTCCAACCCCTTGGTCTCTCGTTCCACCTAGAATGGTTGCACTGTCTGCAGTCAAGTTATTTCTTTGTGGTTTAAGCTTTTTTTCTTAATTAGGAAGTATATACTTATGGTTATAAACCATTCTTGTAATTATAAGTATTCATAAATGATGGGACTATTTTGTGTCGAGTTGTATTTATTTTAACCTATAAATGGCATTCCCTTTTGAGGTCAATATTTCAAACTTAACTATTATTTAGCAGTTTTCTCCTATAATATCCTATCTGTATTTATATCACTACAATCCACTCCCTTTTATATATGTGTGTGTGTGTGCTTCTCATGAAGAATCTAATATATATAAGTATATATAATATATATAGAAATATAATATATATATATATATATAATCTATATATTAATAATATCTATATATATAAATATATTATATATATATAAGATAGATAGACGATAGTAGAAATATAATTTATATAATAAATCCCTTAATGTATGTAATGATATAGTTTTCCATTTTGTATACAATATATACAGGTTTATATTTTTGTGATATGTGGAGAATCTTAATGCAAATAAACATGGCTTGTGTGTGTGTGTGTGTGTATATATATATATATATAAAGATAATTATATATATATAAATATATATATATAATATATATTATATAATATATATATATATATATTAATATTACACATATATAATAATAATAATATATAATAACTACATACTTAGTATTTTCAAATTTGAGACTTCCTGTGTGTGTGTGTATATATATAATCATTCTATGTTTATTTTTCTTTCTCGTATACCTATAACTACTATTATTACCACACAACAAATTTACTCATTGCATTTTCATGTTATTAAAATAACAAAATAATCTCCATTCTTTCTATTCTTCACTAAATAACATTAATAATTTATAACAAATTACTCTTTTATTAGTCCCTACCTGGGACTATTAGCGATTGATCAATCGCTCGCTGACAATCAATTAATCATCAATTTTTTTTATGTTTCCCAAATTTTATCCAAAGTTTTCGAACATCAATTTAGCATGCTATACAATTTATCCAAAGTTTTCTTTTTTACCTCTTATTGGAAACTTCGCGCGGATCGAGAGAAAAATACACCTGCAACACTTTACTTATCCAAAGTTTGGTAAATGAATTTTTAACAAGCTTTTTTATGCAAAGTTTTATGCAAGAAATATGTGACCTTAACTAAATAAAGGTGGCCTTGCTACCCTGCCCATTGATGTAGTGTTGGATGCATGCAATGCATGTGTCACCCTTAGGTGATGAACAAACCTCTGTATTTGTGTTAAGATATCCCCGATGTCTGTATTTTCCGGAGAGAGAGCCCGCGGTTGTTCCAATGCACCCTACATGGATATTGTTCCCTGCCTTAGATGTATTTTTTCCAACCGCCAGTGTCATCGCAAAATCCCTTTGTTGAGAGGGAGGGGTTCCTTTTGGTTTAGGAGAGTGTTGGTATAGCGTTTTTTAGCTGCTCTGTCATTCCTTAGGGAGACTGCAACCAACAACTTCTCCCTCTGCCGCACCAGGTACAAGCATTGCTTTGATTCTGGGTTTATTTTGTATAAGGGCTTGGACTCATGGTTTATAGTGTTTTAATATGTTTTTTTTTTCTTTTTGTTGCAGGGTGATTCCTCCGTCTGCGACATAAATTTGGCTTTTGCGCCTATTACCAGCCTCCTTCAAGATATGTTTGCTCAGTTGCGCTCCATACAGAGGCTTGATGTCCCGGTCCTTCAAGAGATTTTCACTCAGTGGCGCTCCAGCTTGAAGCTTGATGTCCCGACTCTTTTAGGTTAGAGAATGTAGAGTTTTCAGTGTTTCATAGGTTGCTTCTAACATGAGTTTGTCTATCATGTTCTGGGGATGAATTATTGACTCCATTTCCTTGTTTTTCTGCTGGATGATTTTGTCTCGGTGAAATAGGTGACCCAGATCCACCCCTTTTGTTCCTCAGGTAATTACCTCTGTAATTTAAATATTTTTCTTACAATTCAGGTATGGGAATGTTTCCAGCAGGTGCTGACCTTATCTGCTATGTGGTGGTCTGAACGCAGGTATTTTCACACTCCTCAAAATTTACTATCTTGGGGCCTGCACCCTCCTCGGCATATTCTTTTCTAATGGGTTTATCCTACAACGCTACTTTCCAGGTCGGTTGAAATCCTATTTTGTGGCTCTGAAATTGAGTTTCCATACCTCTGGATAATGGGTCTGGTTACCACTGTTCGTTGTGTGTTAATGATGAATTGTGTGATATTGTCTGGTTATTTATTTTAAAGAGAACTTATTCAAGGGGCTTATGATGCACCTTTGTATTTGCATAGAGCGTTTCTCTTAGTGTATTTTTTTTTCTTGTGTGTGGAGACCCTACGTAATTGAATAGAGCTCTGCTCTTAATGTGTATATAGATTTTTGCTTCTGGGTGAAGAAATGTTCTTTCCAAAACTGTCACCCAGGTGACTGTAATCGAACTTGTTTTGGCTCTTAATGATAGCAATACAGGGGTTTTCTACCATTTCAACGTGAATTGAGTTATTCAATGATATATATATATCAAGGGTGATTTTACACAGTTATATGCTTGCGTGTGGATTTGAAGGCTGTTGGCCACCTAGTTCCTGAATGGGATTTGTAATATGCCAGTAATATTGCAATGTGCCTCGGCCTAGGCTGTAAATGGCTGAGAAATTCCACTTCCCTACAAGCTTTGCATGTGAACTCTTCCACCATAAGAAATGATTTAATCACTTACAATTTTACTTCAGTTGACATGTGCACCGTTATTCTTCATATTCCCATCAGTTTGAAAGTAATTAAAAGAGGAAAGGGGTAAATTTTTCGGTTATGATCTTCTGTAATATGCATGTCCATAAGCTCTTAGTTTCTCATTCTGTAAGTTAGTTATTTGTGGAATTTTGATTCATTAGAATTATTAGTAGCTGCTATCTACTTTTATATTGTTGGTCATCGTATTAGGGTCGCCATTCGCACAACATCAGTTCCTCTGTTTCATGATTTCATAATAGAGGTTAATGCTCGCCTCCTGTTGTTTATGGTAAAATCAGTTGAAGAATAAATTATACTATTGCATGCCTATTTAAAGTCTACATCCACGTTTTTCATACCAATGTTTTCATGACTATTTACAAGTATAGCATCTGTGCAGCGCTCTTGAAATTCTATTCATTAAATCTGAAGTCATTAACCCTCTAATCTCTTAGTTAATTTATGATTTTCCTATTCCTAATGCCATGGTAACTAGGGATTTTCACGTCTGCATTTGTGTTAAGATATCCCCGATGTCTGTATTTTCCGAAGAGAGAGCCCGCGGTTGTGGGGAGCTATTGAGAGCTACTTTCAGTTGAACATGCATTTTTTGAATTCATTTTAGATAAGGTAGGATTTGGTTTTATCCATATCGCTGACGGCATTCCCATTGTGCTATATTTAGTTGAGTTCTTCCATATCAATGGACATTGTCCTTTGGTTTTCTTCTGTGTAATTTGTTGGCATATGGAAGCTGCCACGGATTTGAAATAGTAATTCAAATCATAGGTGAGGTAATGGGTAATAACAAGGCCTTGCTTGACCCCAAATCGCATTCCAAATTAAGTGCATAATGGCAGGTGGAATGTTCATCGAAGGCGGCAATAGCCGAGGGGAGGTTCACCCAGGCAGGGTAACAGTGTTCGTCTTATTCTCATGCATTGTAGCCGCCACTGGAGGCCTCATCTTCGGTTATGATATGTTCGTCTTCTTCTCATGCATTGTAGTCGTCGGGTAACAGTGTTCGTCTTCTTCTCATGCATTGTAGCCACCACTAGAGGCCTCATCTTCGGTTATGATATAGGAATTTCATTGTAGCCGCCACTGGAGGCCTCATCTTCGGTTATGATATAGGAATTTCAGGTCTGCATTAAACTGGCATTATAATTTCTTTAAACTGGCATTATTTCTACAGCCCTGAACTTAGAAGAACATAATGAAATAAAATAACTTTCATATATGCAACACACTGTAAGTTGGCGTCTTTTCTTTACCTGTGCTATATATACTGTCAATACTCATTCTAACTTTAAGTCTTCCCTGTATACAACAGTTTGCATGGAATACTTGTAAGATCTGTTCTATGGAATCTTATCTTTACCTTCAGAATATAGCAGTATCATAATATGAATAATGCATCTGGTTTTGTGTTCGTGCATCAACATGAATACTGTGAGTGCTGAATGTGTATTCATACATTGTTGACCACAATTTGCAGGTGGCGTTACATACATGGATGACTTTTTACATAAATTTTTCCCTAGTGTGGAAAGGAATATGAAAGAGGCAAAGACTGATGCTTACTGTAAATTTGACAGCCCATCGTTGACTGCATTTACTTCATCACTGTACATTGCTGGTCTGATCGCATCCTTAAGATATCCCCGATGTCTATATTTTCAGGAGAGAGAGCCCGCGGTTCTTCTAGTTTCTCTTCAATGAAGAATATCAATTTTCTCTGGTATTAAATTGTTGCTTCCATTTTTTTTCATATGCAATATTTCTTATGTCAAAATTCATATAAATATTATGTAATAATATGGCCTTACTGATGGTAAATTCTCCTCTGATAACCTGGACAAGAAGTACAAGCTTCAAAATCTCATCACAAAAGCCTGGACAAGAAGTACAAGCTCCAAAATCTCATCACAGAAGTTCGGCAGTAAAATGAGGCTCCAACGCTCTTTCTGTTTTTTGCATACCTGAAATGTACACAAATTTCACTCATTATGTTATTTGACAGGAAAAAGAACAAAATACGAGGAGAGACTTGGAAATTCTCGTCCAGGTCCGTACAATTAGAGGGTCTGCGTAAATACCCTTTACTTCGGGTTATTCGGGTTATTTGTAACTCTTTTCAGTACAAAGGTATTATCCCCAATGCATTTCCTTTGCAAGCATGTATTATCCTTTGTAACGCACTATGTTTAACTCCTTTCAATGTACTGATTTAATTTATTATCTTTCAATGTGCTACTTTAATTTATTATCTTTCAATGTGCTACTTTAATTTATTATCTTCCAATGCATTTCAATATTTCTCTAATTTATTATCTTCCAATGCATTTCAATATTTCTCCTCCCAAAGCATTTTCTATATTTCTCCAACGCACTGCAATATCTCTTCAGCATACTTTATTATCAATTCCATTTCACAGCAAATACTATAACAAATTTTAACAAGTTCTATCGCATGCCTTTAATAGATTATTTAAATACATATCCTATTCAATGCACCTTTATATTTGCTTCAACCATATTGTCAACGTATTTATCTTTCAACGCACTGCTTGTTACATATTCTCTGCAATGCCCAACTTGGATAGTTTTCAACATAGCCTTTGATGGATTCGCAATCCTACTCTTAAATGGGTTTTAATGTTGCCTTTCCATTGTTTTCAACTTACTTTATTTTGATGTAATTACTGATCCTTTCAACACATTTTGTAAATTTTTGTTCAACGCGCTGCTATTTGATATATTCACTGCTTTAATATATTGCACCAGTATTAATATATCATCTCAACATAATGCATTGCTTGTATCATCCTTTCAATGCACAACAATATTCTTCAACGAATTTGCAATATGTATTCAACACATTTCAATATCTCTTCAACACATTTTAATGTAATATATTGCATTATTCTCCAACGTATTGCAATGTAATATATTCTTCCTCAAACTCACTATGTGACATATTCTCCCTCAATGTATTTACTATATTTCTTTTTACTATATTTCTTTTGGCAATAAATAATATAAAACTTTGCATCATTTATCAAACCTTTTATTCGTTTCCTATGTATGGTTTTCGACTCAACGCAATGTCTCTTTAATGTATTGCTTTTATTACCCTTTCAACACATGTACATTCAACACACATTTTGATATATTATTCATCACATTGCTCATAGATCCTTCCAACATACTTTTAAATATAGCCTTCGCATGTATTT
>APFE030901359.1:0-17849 GCA_000404065.3 Pinus taeda | reverse complement strand
GGCAATTTATTAATAAAGAATGAAAAATTTACATAAGCTTCTCTCATGCACGGTTAACCTACAAATTACCCTCCATGTGCTTTAAATAGAATTCATGGACCAATCGGGTGTCAAGCCACGGATCAAGTGTCGGTAATACCGAGGAGAGAATGAACCGTGGGATCACTACATATCGTGACCGTCGGATTGTAAGTTACAAAATGTACAACGGTAAAGAAACACACTTTACCTAACTCTATACCTAACTCTATACTAGACCAAGTTGAACTTAACTATTCCTATGTGTCGGAATATCCTAACATTTCTATCGTTGTCAAGATCATCCTCACTGTTGATCCAAGATCTTCATTGCTACTACAAGATCGTTCAGAGCATTATGCATAATGACTGCACCTTGAGACTGATATGATCTGTTGCACCTTCCTTGAGATCTTAACTGCACTTCACTGCACTGTAAGATCAAGATTCTTATATCTTACCTTTGACTAGACCAATCCTCTTCACTTTAGTGATCACAGTTCTTTTCATATTTCAGACTGCATTTGACATATATGCACACATTGAGATCACTAGAGGGCAAATTTGAGTACTGTGATATCATTGTGACTGTACATTGTCTTTCACAAATGTATCTAGCACCACTGTCCTTACAGAGATTTATTTCATTATCATTATAATGTCATCAAGATCATTGCATTTGCTATGCTTGCTGTGACATAGACAGATTCATATACTAGGTTGAGAACGTAACTCTTGTCACTCTTGATTATTGTTCTCATCATGCCAAGGTTGCAACTTCACTTGGAGATTTATCATTGTTGTCCCATACACCTAGACTGTTGCAAGAGAGCCATCGAGGTCTGATGTTAGGACTGCTCCTTGCCATGCGAAATCTTGACTGCACCTAAACCCCAACTGCGGTGAAGTCAAGCCCTAACTACGGTTCTCCTCCTCATGACTGTGGCTTCTCTCTTCTTGACTACGTGACTGCGGCTTCTCTCTTCATGACTGCGGCTCCTCTCTTTATGACTCCGGTTTCTTCATGCCTTGACTACATCTTCATACCTTCACTGTGGTTCCTTTTCTCCATGCGAAATCTCAGAACCATCTGAATTTTCTTCATATGATTTTCATTTACCCTTCATGGGTATTTAATATTTATAGTGGTCATCCCATATATGCAAGCCGACATTACCTTAGAAACCAACGTGTCCATTGCTCCAAGCTGACATGATATAATTATGTATTTAAATCATTTATTTGTAGCCGACATGATCATCTCCTTATTGCTTTGCTTGTAGACTTCGGAAGGCTTGTTTTGAGGCATTGATCTTGGTCTTGGAGGGTTGTTACACAACTTGGAAGACTTGTACATATTTACATGAGCTCATAAAGAGTTTCTATGCCTAGACTAGTGCAAGAGAGCCACCGAGATCTGACGTTAGCACTGCTCCTTTCCATGCGAAATCTTGACTGCACCTAAACCCCAACTGAGGTGCAGTCAAGCCCTAACTGCGGCTCTCCTCCTCACGACTGTGGCTTCTCTATTCATGATTGCGGCTTCTCTCTTCATGACTACGCGGCCCCTCCCTTCATGATTGTGGCTCCTCTCTCTATGACGACGGCTTTTTCATGCCTTAATTGAGGCTTCATGCCTTGACTGCGGCTTCATATCTTGACTATGGCTCCTTTTCTCCATGTGAAATCTCAGAACCATTCGAATTTTCTTCATATGATTTTCATTTACCCTTCATGGGTATTTAATACTTATAGTGGTCATCCCATATATGAAAGTCGACATTACCTTATGAACCAACATGTCCATTGCTCCAAGCCGACATGATATAATTATGTATTTAAATGATTTATTTGTAGCCGACATGATCATCTCTTTATTGCTTTGCTTGTAGACTTCAAAAAGCTTGTTTTGAGGCATTGATATTGGTCTTGGAGGGTTGTTACACAACTTGGAAGACTTGTACATATTTACATGAACTCATAAAGAGTTTCTATACACATGACATGACTCTTTCGCATTTATATAAATCCTAAAGACATCAAGAAGAAGTCTTTTATCTAGAGACACTTCTTGCTCATGAAAACCATGTAGCAAGATTACAAAAAAATAGATTATTTCCCTTTATTACATCAAATACAAAGATCATGTCATTATGAAGATCGAACCTAGTTACACTTTCTTCAACAAAAAAGAACCTAGTGAAGGAGATTATCTCAATTGTAGTAGAGATCTCTTACTTCCTCCTCCTTTGATTTCCTCTTTTAAGCATCTTCCACTTCTTCGGTGACATAGGCTTCTTTCCTTCCTCTTTTGTTGTTGTCCTTCTTGAGTTTAGGACAATTTCTCTTGTAGTGCCTATATTCATGACAGCCATAGCATTGGATCTTTGACATATCGATCTTCTTTTTCTGAGGACAAATTTCCCAAACTTTCCTTTTCTCTTAGCCATGGCAGCAAATGCTTGAACTTGTTCGCTTGGTCTCATATCACTTTTTGCTTTTAACCTAGTTTCTTCAATTCTATATGATGACCAAAGTTCAGTGAATGGGGTGGCTTCCTTCTTTCCATAGATATTTGATACGAAATTGCTCCATTCTTCAGGTAGTGCATTGAGCACCATGGTGGTCATTTCTTTATCAGACATTATTTCCCCCAACTCTTGCAATTGGTCTCGTATTTCTAATACTCTCATAAAGTATGAGGCTATTCCTTTTTCCTTTAATATCTTCATCTTGTAGGGCTCATCTCTCAATGATATTACTTCTCCTGCAGTGCTTACAGGGAATAGCTCTACCAGTTTGTCATAGATGTCTTTTGACTTTTCCAATTTTGCTACATATGGGATGAGAGAATCCTTGATTGATTCTATCAAGATTGTTTGAGCCCTTATTTCCCTCTTCATGTATTTTTTTCGAGTTTGAGATTCTTCTTTTGGCGATTCGACAATTAAACCTTTAACATGACCAATGACTTTGTTTTTGAAGCGAACAAAATTCCTTCTACAAATTAATTACTCCAGAAGACTTGGAATATAAATATATCCATGAGGATACAAATATTATATATTAAAAATGAATAAGAATAATAATGATTTACAAATGAGAACGAGATGCTTGCTTATATATTAGGCAAGTGTCTCTTCATAAAGAGTCATGTCCTATTAGACATGCCTCTTCAGCGTAATTACTAGTTAATTAATAATTATTTATGCCTATTATCATTTACATTATTTTACATTATTTATATATATTTTATTTGTTACATTTGCCTCCTTCCTCAAAAAGCTTTGTCCTCAAAGCTTGTCGATGAAAAAGGCTTGATCTCTTTTTCGACTTGGAACGTCTTTCTCTCTCGGGATAGTCATCCTCGTCGATACAAGTTGATATGATCTTCTTAGTGACAAATAGAATTGTCGCTCTGAAAGGGGATCAGACCATCCCAGATTAATCTTTTGTGAAATATTTCAATCACTAGAATTTTGTAACGACTTGTTAGCATAAGACTGGAGTGAGATTACATCACTATTATCTGGAACATCAGTTTGTTGTTTTTGGTCTTAATGGTACCGATACATAGCATGGTTGATTAGTCTACTCTCGTGATTCGGATGTCGATATGGAGTTTTTAGATTTTCTTCTGGTGAAGATGTTGTTGAATTGGTTATGGAACATTCACTTGGGATGTCCATTGTATGAACTACAACATCTAAGTGTGTCGTTTCTTCAACTGACTTGTCTTCTTGAGTTGTCATATTCACTCGATCGGTATTTGTTCCCTTATTTTCAACTTGGACTGTTACGACTGGAGATTTCGATGCTTCCGCTTGAGTGAATTGTTCCAACTTATCTTTTAATGCTTTCTTATCATCCTTAAGCTTCTTAATTTGAGTGAGTAGACTTTGATTATAGTTTTTCAATTGTAAAATTTCTTTGATTTCTGATTTATCAACCTTATTTTCAGTGTTTTGAATTTTAAGATTTTCATCTTTTATATCTTTGATTTGTTCTAATAAATTTTTATCAAGGTTCTTTAAACGCAAAGTTTCCTCTTCTTGTTCTGATAAGTGCTTTTGAGTTCTTTCTTTGTGACCTTAGTCTTCTTCACTTGCGCAAGTAATCTTTCGACGTGGTCCTTGAGATGAGAATTTTTTTCGTCCTTTTCCATTATTTCTTTGTGATGCATATCCACAAATTCAGCATATTGTCGCTCAAGTATTGTGATTTCTTGTTTTACCTCTCTTTGGAATTGTTTTTGTTCATTACTTAGAAATTCCATTTTTTTCATTTTTTTATCTCCCGTTTTTTTTTATTAATCTTTTTATATTTATTAAAATTTATATTAATTCAATATTATCCTATTTACTCACCTTTTTGACTTTAATTGCACTTCCCGACTTTTGATTTGGCTATATTTTATTTTTTTTATTTATATAATAATTTTTTTAATATAATTATAAATTTAATTTATATATATATCTATATATAATATAATTTTATTTTAAATATTAATTATATAAATTATAATTTTTGGAGAGCCACTTTTCCTTTTATATGTAACTATATAAAGCTTATATAGTCTCCTTTTTTTTATAATTATAATAATATTTCTTTTTCTCAGAAAATTTGGATGAAACGTGACTTGGTATGGTCACAATCTTTAGATTTGAACGATTAGAATTATTTGGTTCACACCTTTTCAACCTGGAATTTAAAATCTTTTGAAACTTTTGAGAAACTGTTATAAAACAGTTTAACACTCACGGTTACTGCTTTAAACCAGCCATTATTCTCTTTGGAGATAAATGTTTTGGGTGATTTAATTGATAGACTCATCATTAACCAATGCAAGCCAGACCTAACAGGTTTACATACGCTGGAGCAGACTCTACAAAAAATGTTGCGGAGAGGACAAATCGTTACAACACGTGGGAAGAGAGGCCAAATTTTAGGCTGGCAGAGAAAGGCGGTGTCAAGGTTACGAAGGTCTACCATGGTAAGGACAGCTACCGGTGAGCACGAAATTAATGGCAGATAGGAACGGAATTGATGGCGGAAGGTTGGGTTGAAACGAGGGGACAAGGGGCAGACATGGACGACTCCACTGTGATGGAAGAATTACAGTATGCGGATGGTAGAATGGTATAGTGACAGGGATGTAGCAGATAGGGAGCAACAAACATGGACAAGAGGTCGATGAATGTGGAAGGAGTGGTATGCAAAAATGGACGGCGGCGGTGTAGACTGTAGCTGGCATGCTATTTCAAGGTCTACGGAATGGACAGTGACAATGGCGACGACAATTGTGGGGATGAGGCGGACAGTGTCAACCGCGAAGGACTCCGTCGAATTTGGATGTCGTGGATCCTGTTGCGGTTGGTAGCTATCTGAACTGTGGATCTAGCAATGGAAAAGCGTTAAGATTAATAAGTGTCGGTTGCAGTTGTGGTAACCGCAGGCACTAAGTTGATGTAAAAGACTTATAGAAAGTTGCACGATAATATCTCTTTTAAATATCCCCCTTTCTTATGTATATATATAACAGATCGCATGGTAGTTACGGATTGGCTTGGAATGGTAATTATTCGGACTGCTACTAGAATTATCCAGGCAACAGTGAGTGACTACGAGCATGCATGAGTTTAACTGCTTGTTAGGGGTGACAATTGATGTTTCTTAGGCTGGGAGAAACTCCAACTATAGCGAAACGCTTGAATGACAACGAAGTTGACGATTTTCAATGGTCAACGACCTAGATCAGAGAGCGAGCTCTATGCAGCGTTGAAGTAGCCAAAGAATCAAACTGCTCCGATACCAAATGAAGCAAACAAAGTTCCTTCTACAAATTAATTACTCCAGAATATTTGGAATATAAATATATCCATCAGGATACAAATATTATATATTAAAAATGAATAAGAATAATAATGATTTACAGATGAGAACGAGAGGCTTGCTTATATATATCAGGCAAGTGTCTCTTCATGAAGAGTCATGTCCTATTAGACATGCCTCTTCAGCCTAATTACTAGTTAACTAATAATTATTTATGCTTATTATCATTTACATTATTTATATATATTTTATTTGTTACAGTTTTCTACAAGGATCAAATTTGTCCTCTTTTTCCATGCAAGATAGTTTGTTGAACCAACCAATTTGTTGCTTTCCTTGCAAAATGAATTAATTTTGATGGCAGATTCAAAGATAAATATAGAGATACTTACTTGTCAAGTGAAGATGCTTCCTGATAGCGATATCTTCAACTTGGCGCCTTTCTTGATAATGTGGATGATAGAAGATGTCTTGCTTCAAAAGTGATCCTGCAAAGAGAGGGAGATCACCTTGATTATTTGATGATGATGATAACGCCTCTTCTTTCTTCAAGATGCTTCAATTTGTAGGCCTTCTTTGAGTTGAGGTAGAGTCCTTGAAATCTTCTTGTGTGAGCTTCAAGTGTAGAACCTTACATCTGATGAGCTAGGGTTTTGAGGTCTTCTTCTCTTTGAGATGTGATGATCCTTGAAATATGATGAATGGTCCTCCTTGATGATCCTTAGATTGTTTTGGTCCTTAAGTATCCATTCTTTATGGTTTGATGTCCTCTTTGATACCTTGACCTTTCTTGATACTCCTTTTGATGGTCCTTTTTCAAGCTGCCATTTCTTGAACCTTAGCTCTAATACCAAGTTTAGAAATCTAGGAGCAGCAAGTGTAGGTGATTTCTCTCCTTTGATAATTGCTTGTGAAGTCCTTTTTAATTATCTTGATTAGATTCGTCTTTGTCTTGATCATTATTATGTTTTTTCATCAAACAACTACCAAACTATAAGGAACAATGAGACAACAAGACACAAGATGTAGGCAATCAACTAGGGATCAGCCAGGGCCAAAACCTTTCCACTGGAGAGGAAAATCCACAAGAATTCTTCTTCTTATAGAATCTTCAATTGATGAATTCCAAGAACTATAACCCTTGACGAAGACCCTCCAAGACCAAGTCCTTTGACGAGCTTTCCTTCTCAGCAACTCCTGCAATTTTGACCTCCAGCAAATTCTTTTTCCCAGCAGATTCTTCTCCAACTTGCAACTTAGTCCAACAGATTCTACCACAGAAACCCTAGGTGACACATGTGAGATAATAATGACCTTGTCCTTCTTTTCTTCTTTGCTTGAGATGAGACCTCCTTCTTATCAACTGAGCTTGCAAGATAGACTTACTTTGACTCAAAACTCGGCCTTCTTGAAGTGATTGCAACTCGATTTCTGTAGTTGCAAGATGATGCCCTAACCTTCGTACCTATGGATAATATCGCCCAAAACAAATTAGAAAATCACTTTTCTTATCTTCCTTTAGACTCTCTCTTCTTCGCACTTCTTTCTCTTCCTTGTATGAATTGGTGAGTGAGTGTGTCCCCTCCAAGCGAGGTCGAAGTCTCCTTTATATAGTTCTTCCACAAGGTCAAATTTCATCTTTTAGGCCGACTTGTCCATGTGTGTAGGCCAACTTGATCTTTGCATCATGACGAGGTCTTGGAGGGTCTTTTGACTTTATTTTGACTCAAATAAATTTTTCTTTACCATATATAACATGCCCAATGGGTCTTCAATACATGACAATGACTCAATTGACTTTATGACAAACCCAAAAGCACTCAATGGGTGCTTGACCTATAAAATAAATTTTCTTGAGCATGAAGCCCATGCCTCAAGGATATCAATAATAAATTTTTATTTCTCTCATTACATCAAATACTTAAAATCATGATTACATATGTCATTATGAAGGCCGAACCTAGTTACAAATTTCAACACCAATTAAATCACTATGTAGATGTTTATGTGGAAAGGGGCTAAACCATTGAGCCGAATCAGCATGAGCCTGGCAAATTCATTCGAGGCTACCAAAGAAACCCTAGCCTAAAGAGTCATAGCCAATTGGCTACCTCGCCTGAACCTCCCACACCAATTGAGCACCTAGTGTCTTGGCTGCAAGAGGAAAACCATTGATAACATAGTACATTTGGGAGTGGTTGAACAAAACTCACGTGGTTGTAACAGATAATAAGGATAAAAAGGGTATTAATGAACCGAGAGCATGATATATCATGTCCAACAATGACCATAAAGATCCATTGTCATTCAAACACGCTAACGAGATACCCGAGCCCTATCACCTACTCCAATGGACCCATACTTTAAAGAACCTAAGTTAGGAATACCTAGGAGAGGAAGAATCTTGAATGATGACCCAAATATCTCTAATGACTACCCATTTCCTACCCTATAGAGTTGCTACAACCTACTCCCTATTGCATTTTAGCTCTGCAACCTGAGATCTAATAAGATCCTCATCTAGAAATAATCTGTCAAGGACAGAGAACAACCTCTGCATGGCACAAAGAGCTCAAAGTTAGTCACTTGTTGACCCGAACTAAATGAAAAAAGTAGAGTTAGATCCAAACCAAGCTCTTTCTCGAGTAATATCAAGGAGATCAAGGGCATCTTAAAGGGCCATGGTACCAATCTATGTAACAACTATCTTTGTTGTATTTGTGTAAATAGAAGTGCATAAAAATAAACCTTGTATTTATTGATAGAATGAATAATGATGGTGATACAATAAACCTTGGTGATGATTTACTTATAGAATTGACTGATTACGAGGTGAGAGGGTACATGCCCCTTGACTTTTCATTTAATTTAATTAATTAATTTTTATTTATACTTATAATTATGCTTATAGCATTGCCACCCCCTCAAGGAATGCTTTGTCCTCAAAGCATAGGAAATAAGATTTTCGCTAGTTGGGCACACCTTTGTGGTGAAATGAAGTTTACATGTGTTTATGGGTTTAACTTTGCCTGTGCGAGTGTAGGTAAGGTTATTTTGTATTGTTTGCATCTTCCTGAGAGTGGAAGCTTTAACACCATATGGTTTATAATATTGTCCTTGCCAATTAAACTCCATGAATTGTTCTTCAAGGTTTGTAGTATAAGTTCCTAACTACATCAACCATTCTACACCTAGCACAATATCGACGTCACAAAAGCGATAGTGTAGAGTTATGTTTGTACTTGTACGTATTGCATCTGAATTGAAACCTATGACAATTTTCTACTTCTTCGACCTGTTGTCCATTAGTGACCATCACAATGAGGCCTTTGGTGGGGTATACAAAAAGGTTTAGTTGTTTAGCAACACCAATATTTATACAATTGGGAGTACTGCCAAAGTATATGAGTATTGTGACATTTTTATCTTTTATAACTCCTTTAAGCTCCAGGATCTTTGGTTGTGGTTGCCCTATAATAGTTGTTAGTGGAATTGTAGAGTTGCTTTCTTTTTTTTCTTAAATACTAGATCCTTTCCATTCTAAGATTTAGTGGAATGTAATTTGTAATCGATGGTTGTAATAAGTGTTGATATATCGTCAATATTTCGCGAAATATTGTGAATATCGCGATTTTTCCCGGAAAACGAAATTTCGCTTAGAAAATATCGTGATATTTTTGCCTTTGAAAATATCGTGATATTTTCAAAATACTACTGAAATATCACGCAATGACCCAAAATATCGCTAGGTGCGCGGGGCCACGACTATCAAAAGTGATTTTTGTGGTCTTCTTTTGTTATTTTTCTTTGTTGGTCTTAGAGAAGGAAGGGGAAGAGATTTCTGGTGATTTTCAAGGAGGGATTGAGGTTCAAACAACCACTATCATCACCAACCAAAAAAAATTGTGGATCAAAGATTCGAGATCATTGAAACAAACTTCATTTCTTCTATTAACAGGTATGTTCTTAAAAAACCCTATGTTAATGACTTTTTTCATAGATTTAGGCTTATTCTTGCTTGCCTCTTTTCCCACCAACATTTTGTTTTTTTGTTTTTTTGTTTTTTTGTCACTTACTATGATTTTCATGCCCATAAACCAATGCAAGGGTTTTCTCCATATTTGAACAGTAAGCTTCAGTTTTTTAAATTTTCTTATGCACCACCTTATTGTCATTTTCCATTGCAAATAATGTAGTAAAAATTTGATTTTTTTAAATAGGTGGCTATTATTTTTTGTATATGGGGGTTTTAATGCCATTTTTTGTCTTTTTGGTGCCCTACGATTGAATTTTCATGTTGTCAATTAATCCACTACAAATATCAAATATGCCAAAGCCCTTGGACCCATTTTGACAATATGGGGAACCTAAAGGTGGGACAAATCAAACATATCCCAAATGCAAATTTGGTTGGGACAAGAAGATAGGAGGGGTTACACAATTGAAATACTATCTAGATAGACTCCCTAGATATAATGTTGGGCTTTGCACGAATTCTAGCGCGAAGCTTATAAAAGCTCCACTTGAAGCAATTGAAGAAAAACACAAAAAGAAAGAAAAGGCATCTATAAACAAGGTCGAACGTGCAAGCAAAACTTCAGGGATATTTGCTTCCGATATTGAGCCTGAGGGTAGTGAGAGGGGCTACACAGCTTCACTTGTTGATGTTACTGGGAGTGGGAGGTCATCATTTTTTCTTCCACGAACCGGACGTGGAGCACAACCTTCCATAAATTCAGTTGTTAAAAAAAAAGGCAAGAAGCAGATAGAGTTATGGGGAGGTGTCTTTTCTAGAGTTAGTTACCTCTCAGCATCACCAAAAATAATCCATTTTGACAACCAATGTGTGATGTTATTGCTATTGTGGATCCAGGGTACAAAAGAGCTACATATGAGGAGTTGCGAAGGCCAATCCTTCAAGCAGAAAAGGAGGACATCAACTCTAGATTGGCAGAGTTGAAGCAGACATGGGAGGTTTCTAGATGCAAAGTGATGTCTGATGGCCAGACAGATAGGAAAGGTAGGACCCTTCTAAATTTCTTGGTACATTGTCCTAAAGTTACCATGTTTATTAAATCAGTGGATGCATCAGCACATATAAAAGATGTAGCAATGATATGTGAGTTCTAAGATGGGTTCATACGGGAGATTGGTGTGCAAAATGAGGTGCAAGTCATAACAGATAATGCAGTGAATTATGTGGTTGTTGGTGGGTTGCTTATGGACAAGCACCGCCAATTGTTCTTGACTCCATATGCAGCACTTTGTATCGATTCGATGCTTGAGGATATGCGGAAACTTTCCTTCATCAAGGAGGTGATTAATATGGCTAGGAGCATCCCCAAGTTTATATATAACCATGCTTTTGTTCATAGCCTCATGAGGAGATACATAGGAAACAGGTAGGTCTGGCGTCCTACAATCACACGTTTTGCCAACAACTTTATTACTTTTCAGTGTTTGCTTCGATGTCAATTTGAGTTGAAGCAAATGTTTCTTTTTTATGAGTGGCGTCATTGTAGATGCAAAAGGAGACAGGATGGAAGCGTCATTGCAAAAATAGTGTACGGTGACACATTTTGGCAAGAAATATAAGAAGTGTGCTCAGTTAGTGAACCTAGAGTAAAGTTTCTGAGATTGGTAGATGGGGATAAGCCTGCAATGGCTTATTTGTATGAGGCCATGGATAGGGCTAAGGAGACCATTCATGCTTATTATGCAAACAAGGATTTTTTTGGGTTTAATAGACAGATGATTGATAGTCGGTGGACAGTGATGCTTCATCAACCAATTCATGCAGCAACACTTTTCCTCAACCCCGCATTGTCATACAAATGCAACTTTGATTTTGATGGCGAGGTGATGGAAGGGTTCCATATATGTATTCATGGAATGGTACCTGATCTCGAGCTTCGCAGCAAAATCAATCTCGAGATACAGATGTATCTGGATGTTGTTGGACTATTTGGCTTTGACGATGTTATTCGTGAAAAGGCCTTTTTCATGCCACATAAGTGACAAGTCATGACTCATTAGAATTTACTAATTTATAATTATAAAATCTCGATTTTTTTAATTCAATTATGTTTTATTTGAAAGTTTAATAATGTTGAGTTTTTAACTTTTAAGTTTTCTTTATTTTGTTGTAGATGTTTGGTTGCAAAGTTATAGTGAAAGGGCACCAACTTGTAGAATTGGCCATCAAAATCCTTAGTCAAACCTATAGCGCTTCATGGTATGAGTGAAATTGGAGTGTATTTGAGAAAATACACTCAAAGAAGCACAACAGGTTATAACTTTGAGCTTAAACCTTCAACTATGCAATTACATTTATTGTAATTTATGACCCTCAAGTGTCAAGACTCATTAATTGTTTTATGACACTCTTACAGGTTCGATTTCTCACACCTTAATGACTTGGTGTATGTGCATTACAATCTATGACTACAGGTGAAGCAAACAGAGAAACCATTGGATGTGGATGTCATTTCCTTAGACAATATTGATGTATTGTCTAAGTGGAGGGTGGAGTTTGAGGTTCCCATGATGGAGGAGTCACCTACATGTTAGAGGAGGAACCATTAGTACAAGGGTAGCAAGAGGAGGACTCGGGGGAGGAGCAGCAACAGGAGGAGAAGCAGCAGGAGGAGGAGGAGACCATGCGAGCATCAGCGGCAGCACTATCTACTACAGATATAGGGGAGCACAACTCCATACGCAGCAGTCATCATTTGACATTAGGTGCAAGGCCAGGGCCTTCTACTGCTAGCGGGAAGCTTGAAAAACTAGCCATCATCTTATCCCATTAAAGGCAGAGAGGGCACTGCTCTTAGACTAAGTCACCACGTTCGTCTTCATCTTCAGCTTCGTCTTCGTCTTCGAGTTCAACGACCTTGAAATTCAAATAAAGTTCGGAACCTAAAATTTTGATGATAAAGTTCGGCATAAAATTCGACATATAGAAATTTGAAAAAATAAGTGCATATATAAAAAAAAACAATTCTAAGCCAATTTTCAAAGTCCATAATGCACATTGCAAACACATAGGATTATTGCTCAAACATTTAAATCATTTCCACATATAAACCATTAAAGTGAATGCCAATAAAGAACCAACCTCCATATATAGTAAACAAGGTGACAAATTCATCATAAACATTGGCACCCATATCAAATTCAACAAAACCATGGGCTATATCATATCTCATATATTGAGAAACAATTTGATAAAAAAGTATTCAAAATATATAAACTTTGAAGTTTAAAGTAGCTTGGCAGTTTTAGAAAATTGTTCATGCAAAAAGTAAACTAGAAGTCTAAAACGAGAACACAAGTTTTATTCTTGATGTTCCTGTGACCCACTTGTTATATCAAAAAGTTCTATATTATCAAGAGTAGTAGGGGTTGTGAATCCACTAGATGCTTCAACATCAGATTCATCACTCAATTCCCTGTCAATGTCACTATCAATGTAAAAATCAACTTCATCCCTTGATGCATTAGGAACAGGATCAATCCACGGAGTAGAGGAATTGGATGACTCTAGCCACATTTTTCAAAGCCAACAGCGAGTTATTACGAACATAAACAAGATCTTCTAATCTTCCAGATAACAATCTATTTCTTTTCTTGGAATGAATGTGGTCAAAGGAACTCCAATTCTTTTCACACACTGATGCACTTGATCCCTAGCTTAAGATACGAATTGCAAAGTTTTCCAATTTTGGTGTCGCTGATCCATAAATTTCCCACCATACTGTTAGATCACTTATGCTCCTATCATACATTGTTGATTGTGTTCCAAAACCCTTCTTCTAGCCTATATGCCCTCAACTAACCTCTGACCAAACTCGCAATTGTTGGATTTGTATTTAGCTTCTCAATAACCTGGATAAGTCCATTCATGACTTCTTCATCCCTATGTCTTGAAAACCCAAACAATCTAGAGTCCAAATAACATGTTGTTGCATGTAATCGACCATGCATCATCTTCCATTTTTTATCAATTACCTCCCATATCTCCTGGTAATCAACTCCCACATTATTAAAATCACTTGCAATGGCCTCTTTGCTACGATCAATGCTTTCATAAACAAAACCAATACAAATTTTGTCACCATTAACCATGCAGAGCACATTACCAATTGGGCCACATATTTTTACAACCTTGTTTGCATTTTCCCAAAAGCCATTATTGAGCACTATTTGTTCAACATTTTTCCCCATAGTTTCTTTTGAAAGGGGAGATCTCTCCCACTAAGTATTGCAGAAAACAGCTCTTAGGCTTGCTTTTTCCTCAACAACTCTTTTCAAAGTAATATAAAAAGTGGCAAACATTGTATCACAAGGCCTCAACAACTCTTTAGATGCATTCTTCCTAGATATGCTCAAAGTGAGACGATGGTTGACGATGAAGTTTGCAATTGCTTTGGCTCTTCAAATTGTCTCATTGACCCAAAGAAATTTGGCTAAATCATGCAACATTAAATCCAACCAATGAGTTGCACAACGGGTCCAATAAATGCGATTATACTTTTCCATAATCATCTTCCCTGCACCAACACAATTTGATGCATTATCCGTAATAATATGGACCACATTTTTCTCCCCAACCTCTTGAATTGCTTCATCCAAAATTCCAAAATTAAATTTTTATGTTTTCACTCGATCCATTGCATTATCTGCCTTCAAGAAAAGTACCCCTTGAGGACTATAAACAAGCACATTGATCAATGGGCGATAACACAAATCTGACCAACCATCACTCAAAATTGTGCATCGTGTATGCTTCCAAGACTCTTTAATTTGAACCAACTTTTTTGTCACTTTGTCTCTTGTTCTCTTTAGCAAAGTGGTCCTTAAAGCTTCAGATACGAAGCAACATAGCCCTTCCCAAAAGCAATGGCCATTTTAATTACATTTTTAAAATATGGACTCCTCGCCACATTAATGTAAATTCCACATGCATAAAAGAATTCTACAATAAAATCATCAACTTCTTGTCTCTCCACAGGCTTCCAAAATTGACTTAATGTTTTGGTTTCACCTGTTTTCACTGGAGTAGAACTTGATCAACCAATGGTTGAGATTAAATTAATGGTGTTTGAGGAAGACATGGCAATCTCCCTCCCAATTCACTGCCTCTTATTTTCCCTTTCTCCTTTTCCATCTTTGAAGAGAAATAGTCTTTCTCCACTACAGTTTTTTGTTCGTCATAGATCTTAGTGCAGCCTTCAACATCACCTCCACTTCCATTGCTAATACTGAGAAGGTGATCCACTGCTCTAGTTAAATAGCCAGTGAACTGATGTCCACACAACTAACACAAAATATTTTTCTCTTCTTTTTTGACAAAATTCCATGCTACAACAATTAATTTTGGGGGTGCCATTGAAATTTGAAGGTTCTGATTGTTGAAGTGAAGCTTGAAATTCTGCAGTTTATTTTTTTTAATTTACATTTGAATTAGCTTTAAGTTTTTTGCAAAATTTCTTGTAGACTGTAAATTGTAATTTAGGTTTTTTCTAATATATTGTGTCTGGACTGTCAGGCATCAGCCTTAGCAAATCCAGACTGTTTAAAATTTAAACAGTCTGGATTTGCTAATGCTGATGCCTGACAATCCAAACGATATACTAAAAAACAACTTAAATTTTGACTACTAATTTATATATTATTAAAAAAAAAAAAAATATATAATATATATATATATAATATATATATATATATAATTGCAGTAAAAAAATGCACTTTGGCTACCTAGAGTTGGAGGGTGGAGGTTGGAACAAAACTGAGCACGCTGTTGCCGAGGGAGGAGTCCCACGTTGTGCCTGTGAGTCATGACTATAAGCGTGGCTATGTTGCGTGCAGGTTGCAGTGTAACACCATGTGGGCTGTGGCCCTGTGGGCTGTGGCAGTGCGGCTGTGTCCACTGCCTGTGAGCGTGAGCGTGAGACTGGTGAGTCGTGACATGAGTCGTGAATCGTGACTGGTGAGCATGAGTCGTGGGCGTTGAAGCAGCTGAGGGGGTTGAATGTTGAAGGCTGAAGCAACGAGGGGCTGGTAAAGCTGCCAAGCAGAAGCAGGAGGGTTGACTCTTGAGCTGTCGCGCACTGAGCAGGAGGGTCGAGCTAAGTCACCGGTTGAGCTGCCAAGCAGTGAGGGACTGAAGTCTGAGGGTCGAGATAGCACTGAGCAGGAGGGTCGATGGTCATCGGTCAAGCGTTGAATAGTGAGGACTGAGGGTATGCCAAAATGTTAAAACTCAGGGTTTACCTCGTCTTTTTTATAATTTACCCACCAAAAAACCTAACCACCCCAACCTAACTACCGAATTTAATTTTTTTTGTTCGAGTTCGGAATTTAGTTCGAGTTCGGCATTTAGTTTGGTGTACACAATCGAATTTGTTTGAAATCGTTTGAGGTTCGAGGAATTTCGAATCCCAAGGATAAAATTGGCTGAATCTAGTGACTTAGATCTCAGATAGCTAGCTACTAGTTTTTTTGTTTTGTTACATATAACTCATGATGATGAGATACTTTTATATATGTGATGTTATTTGTATTGGTTCTCCACATGTGAGTCCTTGATTGGACAATTATCAGGGATAAGTAGAATTTGGCATCGCCTTTGATGTATCATTTTTATTTGACATTCACTACATCATAGATATCAATGTTTTCTTCATATTTATGTGCCAATGAGTTTATTTCATGTTGTTGTTGCTTTCTATGTTTAAAAATCTGGAACTATATATATTAATATATATATATATATAATATATATTGCATTTTTTAGTGTTTGCAGATATTTGTGTTGATATTGCCGAAAGATGCTTTTTAGGACCCTCACCGGATATTTTTCCAATGTCAATATTATCAACACTGGTTGTAATTGTTGAATTTTGTAGCTATGGTTGGCCTTCATAATTAATATTTTAGCCTTTGATATATATAATGAAAATGTAAAACATGTTCTTCATGTAATTTTATTAATTAGCCCATGAAATGATCAATATAAGACATGTTCTTCATGTCAATTTCAAAAGAGCAAATTTTGAATTTTGAATTTTTGACTCCAAACTTGTCAAGTCAGCCCTCCTTCAAGTCAAATCGGCCCCAGTGAAGAGACACCCATTCAAGCCAGCCAGGAAGAACACTATATATAAAGTTGTAGTAAACAAACATTTTTTGTTTGTACTTTAAATGTAGTTATATATTGACAAATGATAGAATGAATATGCTTGATTGAATGTTATAATGAGAGCCCTACTCAATGTTGCACGAAGCGCCCCCCCACCCCCCCCATGGTTCCAAGCCCCGAAGCGTGTCCCGTACGGAAGCACCTAAGAAGCTTGACCAGAAGCGCGCTTCCGAAATTCAGAAGCGTCGCTTCCGAATTTTTTGCCGCTTCTTGGAAATTCGGAAGCATGGTACGGAAGCACCGCTTCCGAAGCGCCGAAGCGCGCTTCGTACGGCGCTTCGGAGGAGGAAGCGTACGGGAAGCTTCGGAGCAGAAAAGCGTTTAGAAAATCATTTTTTTTTCATTTTTTTCTTTTAATTTTAGGTGAGTTTGCTTGTTGGGGGCAATGTTTTTAAAACCGGAACCGGTCTAACCAGGACTGGTTTGGTCTAAACGAACCGGTTTTAAAAAAATACATTAAATAATTAATTTCTAATGAAACAAAACTATTTTTAAGATGTAAAACCATGATTCCAAGCCAATAAAGACAAAATATGTAAAGTTTGCTCATTTATATACCATGTAAAGGTGAATATATCAAAATGGCACCGAGTACAATACATATCATCGACAAAATAGCAAAATACATAAGAAATGAGGCTCTAAATGGCCTATAAAGTCCAAAAACAATGCTGCAAGCTATGAAGCCATTGGCCTACTACAAGTCTACAGTGTACACATGATCAATCATCAAGTTCATCACCACTACTAGACACAGGATCATCATCAAGAGCTACATAGACATCATCTGGTTCAG
>APFE030901356.1:0-18380 GCA_000404065.3 Pinus taeda | reverse complement strand
GGAGAATGAATGATTCGAGTAGTAAAGGCAGAAACGATGGGAATCAACTGAGTAGCAGAGGAGACCAGACTGTGGGAAAGCAACAACATGAGAAAATTCCATCACAGGGATGGGCATTAAGATTTTTTTCAGAATTTTTCCCCTGCAAATTAACTTCTTTTGTCATCAGGTACTTGTCACAATTTAATAAGAAAATTAATATGATTGTAGTCTTTCTAGGCCGCAGAGCCATCCTAGGCCGAAACATCTAGTCGATTTGACAACTGAGGATGGGCCGAGATATTTGTTGTAATTGTAGTTCAGAGCTCCCCTCTTCTAATAAATTAGAGGGAAGCCACTATTAAAAGGGTTCGGAATTTTGGGAAAGAAACACCTAAGGAATCCTTTTCCTACTTTACAAAGGAATTGTATGAACTTTGATGTATGCACTTTATCAGAGAAATCAATGGAAGAATTGTTGTGATTCTAAACTCCTTGATTTGCAATATGTTTTTCTCTCTCAGTATTTCATTATGTGTTTGACATTCTCCTCAGATTATGTGTAAGTAACATCTAGATGTATTTCCATTATATGCAGAACCATTTCAGTCAAATCTTTGATAAAGAATTCGTGTATAGGTCTTTAAAAGGTGCTCCATGCATCTCAGCATCTCATAAACCTCTTATTGCTCTTGTTTTCCTCTAGATCCAGTGATACAAAATTCTTAAAATCTAAGCTATGTTTTGAAGGGTTTTCTCGTTATTATCTCCTACTATTCCATCTCCATTAACAATTGATTCGATACAAGTTTCAATCTTCTTTGCCCACCACTATTTGAGTATTAATCCCTGTGGAATTCTACTCACATGTTATTCCTTACAGTGTGCTTCATGAGCAGTTTTGAACCAACCCTTTCAAGCTATTCATGATAGAAAACTATTAGTGTTGAAGGCTCCCAAGACTAATCTACCATCACTACTTAATATGTCCTAGGCACTGGTATATAATCAACCAAGAGGTTGTCTCTTCAAAGCTTTCCTATCTCTGGAAGCAACCTTGCTCCAAGTGTTGGGAAAAGCCACAACATGCATAATGAACTTATATAACTTGCTTGAAGCCCTTGGTTTTTTATTTCGAATAAATTGCCATTTAACATTTTTGCATTAAATATTATTATTATGCAATATTAAATTAAGTATCTTTTTAATTCATGTGAACAAGATTTCTTCCTCCACACTCTACATAAGACTAATTTAATATGTGAAGTCAAGGAATGTATAAAAAGGCTAATTCTGTGATTTTCCAGTGAAGCCTAATTTTGTGATTTGCGAAGGAAGGAGAAAGGTTGTGGAGGAAGTGTGAAAAAAAAGTTTGTGGATAAATTGAGTGTGAGAGAATCTGTTTATTTGAATGTTTTTTTTTCCTATACAGTATGCATAACATTCACTATCACTCCACACTTTGTACAATGAAAACATCCATTGCCCCTTTACATTTTGCAAAATGAAAATATTCATTGCTCCTCTACAATCTACACTTTTCACTCACCATTTCTCCTTCTTCTACATTGTGCCTTTCCCTTATCTTCGTATTCGACATAATGAAAGCTTCTTTTGCACCTGTACAGAGGTATAATTGCATAATGAAATCTTCAGGCAGATCCTAGTATCTTATTAACTATTAACTATTGACTATGTTAGAGTTGTGGGGAGTTTTGCTGTGTGGAGCTTACGATGAAATATTTCACTGTGGACAGGAAGGTTCCTCTGCATAGTGAAGGCTCCGCAGAAGGAAAGCTCCACTTAAAAAACTATAAAACTAAAAACATAAATATAAATTAAATTAATTTTACTTTATAACCAAATAAAATTTATCTAATAATAAATTTATATCAATTGTTGAAAACAATTAATATTATATGAAAGAAAATGTAGTCTCATTTATGAATCCATGCAGGGAAGCTAAAGTTGCAGGGATCAATATTTCATTTTGCATAGCTTCCTTGTTTGGAGATTTTAGCTTACAATGAAATCTTTCATTGTGTAGAGTAAGCTTCCTCCAGACAATGAAAGCTTCGCACAACGAAATATCCACTTAATAATTGGCTTCTCTGTACTTTGCACAGTAACTATTCATTGATGCAGTGTGTAGAGTGATTACTATTATTAGCTTTGATCATTTAAAAACTAGTAGTGCACAAAAGGAAGGTGTGCGAGAGAAGTATGCAGAGGAAAAATGCATGCGGAAGTGCAAAATTTTGCGCCCTTGTTTTGTTATAACGCAAATCATAAATTAAAATATTTAAGTTTTGTGAAGCTTTTATAACATAATTTTAAAGAGAAACATGCTTCATCATGCAATTTTTTTATATGCATGTGGCTAATATATATTCAATAAGTTTCACCAAGGGAAGCCAAAGTTGCAGGGATCAATGTTTCATTGTGGGGAGCTTACAATGAAACCTTTCATTGTGTAAAGGAAGCTTCCTCCATACAGTGAAAGCTCCACTTAAAAAACTATAAATGTAAAATGCATAAATATAAATTAAATATCAAATAACAAGAAAATGTGGGCTCCACAAAAAGAAACATGGCCTTAATCAATTAATTAGCAGTAGACTTCTTCATCGCGTATATAGAGGTATAATCAGGCATTTAAATCCTAAGACAAATATTAGTCTCCTTTTAACTATTAACTATGTTCAGTAAACCTAAAAATAATAAATATAAATTAAATTAATTTAACTCTATGATGAAATCACATTTGTTTAATAATAATCTTTTGAATTGCTAAAAACAATCAATATTGTTATGAAAGCAAACTCAGTGTCATTTATGAAGGCATGTTGGGAAGCCAGAGTTGTAGGGATCAATGTTTTGTTTCATTGTATGTATGGAGCTTCCTTGTGTGAAGCTTTCATTGTGCAGAGCTTACGATGAAAATTTTCGTTGTGTAGAAGAACCTTCTTTTGCATAGTGAAAGCTCTGAACAAGGAAAGCTCCACTTAAAAAACTATAAAACTAAAAATCATAGCTATAAATTAAATTAATAAAAATTTATGACCAAATTTTTTTTACTTACAATAAATTTTATCAATTGCTAAAAACACTTAATATTATTATGGAAGCAAATTTAGTGTTATTTATGAATGCATGTAGGAAGCAAGAGTCGCATGGGTAAATTTTTCATTATGTGGAGCTTCATTGTGCAGAGCTTATGATGAAATATTTCATTATGTAGAGGAATCTTCCTCCACAGTGAAAGCTCTGCACAAGGAAAGCTCCACTTAAAAAACTATAAGCCAAAAAATCATAAATATAAATTAAATTCATTTAACTTTATGACCAAAACAATTTATTTAATGATAAATTTATCAATTGCTAAAAACAATTAATATTATTATGAAAGCAAATTCAGTGTCATTTATGAATGCATGCAAGGAAGTTAGAGTCACAAGGATCAATGTTTCATTGTGTTGAGTTTCCTCATGTGCAGCTTTCAACTTACAATGAAAGCTTTCATTGAGCAGAGTAAGCTTCCTTTGGACAATGAAATCTTTGTACAAGGAAAGCTTCGCTTAAATAACTAAAATCTAGGGAAAAATTTAGGGGGGAAATTTCACTATTGGCTATTTTTTTGGACATTTTCTGAAAATATATTTGTTCATTTGATTAAAAATTCGCTTGTTTTTTACATATATATGATCAAATGGTTAATATTTTCCAAAAATTTACCAATTTAATAGTAAAGTATATGTTTTTTTAGTGAATATTCACCCACATTCTATATGTATGACTTTTCAACCAAGAATAATGACATATAATACTATACATAGGCATTGTATTTCAATCCTTAAAAAATACCCTACTATAAAACCTAAAAGGTGTCATTTATGAATGCATGCAAGGAAGCCTAATTTGTAGGATCAATGTTTCATTATACAGAACTTCCTTGTCTAGAATTGTCCTTGCACAAAGCTTTCCTTGTGCATAAATTTCACTATTCTGGGGAAGCTTAAAATGTATCAAAAAAATTGCACTATGTACAATAAAAGTTTTGACTCCATTTTCGTACTCCGCATAAAGAAAACATTCACTTCCCCTTTGCATTATGCACAATTAAAATGTTTACTGTCCCTCCACACTTCCCACACTTATGCGAATGTGTAAATAACAACAAAATATCGAATAATGAGACAATGCGGGCCTCACAAAAAACACGACCTCAATTGATTAATTAAAATGATCAATATTATTATGAAAGAAAAAAAAACATGGCCTTAATCGATTAATTAAAATGATCAATATTATTATGAAAGAAAATTTAGGGTCATTTATGAATGCATGCAAGGAAGGTAGATTTGCAGGGATCAATGTTTCATTGGGCAGAGCTTCCTTGTGCAAAGCTTTCCTTATGCAGAGATTTCACTATCTGGTGGATGTCTATAATGTATCAACAAATCAGCGCAACTTACATTAAAAGTCGCACAAAGAAAAGATTTACTGCCCTTCTCCACTATGCACAATTAAAACATGTATTGTCCCTAGACACTCCACACTTCCCCACGTATGCAAAGGCGTAAATAACAATAAAATCTCGAATAACAAGAAAATGTGAGCCCCACAAAAATAAACATGGAATTAATCGATTAATTAAAACAATTAATATTATTATGAAATCAAATTTAGTGTCATTTATGAATGCACATAAGGAAGCCAGTTTTGCAGGAACCAGTGTTACGTTATGCAGAGCTTCCTTGTGCAAAACTTTTCTTATGCGAAACTTACAATGTATCAAAAAATCTGCACTATGTACAGTAAAAATTTCAACTCTATTTGTGCACTTTTCACAAAGAGAACATTCATTGCCCTTCTACATTGTGCACAATTAAAATGTTTACTGTCCCTTGCACCTTGCACTTACCAATTATGTGAATGCGTAAATAGTGACAAAATCTTGAATAACGAGAAGATGCAGCCCTACAAAAAGAAACATGGCCTTAATCGATTAATTAAAACAATTAATATTGTTATGAAAGCAAATTTAGTGTCATTTATGAATTTTATGAATATATGCATAGCAAAAAGAAACATGGCCTTAATCCATTAATTAAAATAATTAATATTGTTATGAAAGCGAATTCAATGTCATTTATGAATGCATGCAGAGAAAAAAGAAACATAGCCTTAATCGATTAATTAAAACAATTAATATTATTATGAAAGCAAATTCAATGTCCTTTATGAATGCATGCAAAGCTTTCCTTGTGTAGAACTTTCACTGTAAAAAAACTTAAAATATATAAAAAAAAAATCCACACTCTTTCTTTATGCCTTTTACTGTCCAAAAAAAACTTACAATATATCAAAAAATTCACACTATATACAATAAAAATTTCAATTCCACGGAGCGAACGGGAGCTAAGCGACAATGGCTAAGATAAGCGATTAGGGTTTGCACAGACCTGCGGCGGTAGGCTGCACTGCTCTGTGTCGCACTGACCTGACAGGGGCAGCGTTTTGCTAGGACGGAGTCTGGGCGTTTCAAATCAATTGACTCCCTGCTGGGGGAGGGCAACAAAGAGCCGCACGGCGGCAAAAACCAGCAAGGACCGGAGGTCACCAACGAAGATGTCTCAGTCCATAACGCGATAGCTGAAGGAACAACGGCTAACGACAGCAATGCAACCAATACGGTAAGATCCTCTACCTGCAAACCTGTGGCAGCTCACAGGCCAGAAGTCGAGTTACCAGGACATAGTATAAATGCCCGTATATAGTTTATGCAAGACCATGCCCTTATATGAAAATTTATGGGACTTTGGCCCACAGAGAGAGCATTAATAAATTGGATAAACAGAACCTGGAAACCCAAGGGAGAAATCACCCTTTTAATAGGGCCAAAAGGTTTCTTCACTGCCATCTTCAACTGTCGTGAAGATAGAAACAGAGTCTTCGAAGGAGGGCCTTACTTCTTTAACTCAGCAGGGCTTTTCCTCAGAGAATGGAAGGCTAGATTCAACCCAGATACTGAGGATCTAAGTTATGCTCCAGTTTGGATCCGCTTATACTCACTCCCGTGGGAATATTGGGGGGAAGACTCTTTAAAAGCCCTTGGATCAGCGCTAGGAGACTTCGTCAAAGTAGCTGAAGAAACAAAGGCGGTGCGACACACCACCTATGCCTCTTATGCCAGAATCTGTGTCTATATGGACCTGAAGCAGCCTCTTCCAGACACAATACGCCTATTTCATGAAGACCGAGATTGGATCCAAGTCCTAGACTATGAGCACGTCCCGTTTCGATGCAGACGATGCCATACTCTGGGACATATCTTCAGAGACTGCCCTCTAAATATCAAGCCTGAGGTTCGAAGCAAACAAGAACCACAAAATCAGGATGGGTTCACCAAAGTAAATAACAAAAGACGCGGACACAAAAAGGCTCCCGCCACTCCAAAAGAGAAGACAGAGAAGGCAATGAAGACTAAACCGTCAACAAGCAACAGTTTTGAAACATTAGTGCAAGAAGATCAACCGGAAATGCCCGAATCAAACTCAAAAACCGGCAAATCCAACTAGCCAGAAGCATCCATGAAGAACCAAGAAGGCAGAAAAGAAAAGACGGTTACAGAAACCTGGTCCAATCCGGATATGGAGATAGATAGTCCATCCCACATTCAGGACAAAGGAAAGGAAGCAGAAGGCACCGCGCAAGAGGCACAGTTCATGGAAGACGATAGTGAAACAATAGATGTGGGGGAACTGGACCTCCTTGGATTAGAACTGGCATGCAAAATAGGCAACTTCGATAAAATCCCTGAAACACAAGTTGACAATCTAGTAGAAATATTGAAAAAGGCTCAAAAGAAATATTCACTTGGAATCCAAACAGGCAGCCAATGGGATGGTAAATTCATATACAAAGACAGCAAAAAGAGAGGCAGGAAGACAGCCTTAGAAAGAACAATCAAGATTGGAGAATTTTTGGTGGAGTCCGGTAGATATGCCAAACTCACCAAATATTTCAATACCAACCCCAAAACTTCCCAATGAAGTTGATCTCCTGGAACATCAGAGGGCTGAACTGCCCCAAGAAAGGAAAACTCCTCAAAAATTTGATCATGGAAGACAAACCAACCATCTTTTTCCTACAGGAAACAAAATGCAACTCGATCATCTTGGAAAGAATCGCAGCCACAGCTTGGCCAGGAGGACAAGTCACCACTGTAGATGCACAAGGAGCCTCTGGAGGATTGGCAATCCTCTGCGATGCAGGGAAAATAAAATTAAATAACATACATGCAAACAAAAATTTTATACAGGCAGAGTTTCATATCATGGGCACAAACATCCATGGCCACATAACTAATGTCTACTTCCCTCAAGAAGGACCCCAGAAAGCAGCAATACTAGCAAGCATATCTCAGCTTAATATTGGCAGGCAACATCCGCTCTGGATTCTGGGAGGCGATTTCAACATGATAGCTTCATCAGAGGAAAAAAAAGGAGGCAGATGCAGGATCAACAGAGATGGCACCTTACTCAAAGACTTCATTCAAAATAACTGGCTGATAGATGTCCCCACGACTAATGGCATTTTCACTTGGACGAACAAGCGTATTGCCTCTCTACAAATCGCGTCCCGCCTGGACAGATTTCTTGTATCTGACAACGCCGTTCACCTAGGAGGAGAGTTTACAGCGCACATTATTCCTTTCTCTGGATCTGACCATTGGCCAATAGAATTGCATTGGAATCGGCCAGGCAACAGCATCAAAAGACCATTCAGATTTGAAGCATTCTGGTTTTCTCACCCAGATTTCAAGGATTTCATTCAGAAGACATGGCAAAATAGCAACCCAACTGCGCCTACAAAAATGGAGAGATTCCAAAAAAAGCTGAAGATGCTCAAAGCCGAAATCAAACGATGGAACACAAATACTTTTGGCCATATTTTAAAAGAGAAAGAGCAGATTATAGAAGGGATCAAACAGATTCAACAAAAAATCATTTTAGAGGGACGCTCAGAAGAATTGGCACAAAAAGAACAAGACATGGAAAACAAACTTCTAGCAAGGGAGAAACAGGAGGAGGCTTTATGGCGACAAAAATCCAGAATCAGATGGCTCAAATAAGGAGAGAAAAACACCAAGTTCTTCCATAAATCGACGGTCCAAAGGAGAATGAGAAATCACATATCGCAAATCATTAACGATCAGGGAGAAAAAGTGGAAACCCAGAAAGAGATTGAACATGAATTCATACAACACTTCAAGGAAATGAGTAAGGAGCCAAACATAAATCGGACAGCAGCCATAGAAGAAATCACACAACACATCCCGTGTCTCATAACAGAGGAGCAAAACACTCTGCTCCTCAAGCCGATCAGCCTGCAAGAAGTGGAAACAGCCGCCTACTCCCTCAAAGCAGGTAAAGCTCCAGGCCCTGATGGATTTACATCAAACTTCTTTCATTATTTTTGGGAACTAATCAAATGGGAAGTATGGCAAGTAGCAGAAGAATCTCGCAGCATGCGATGGATGTACCCAGGACTAAATGCAACCTTCATCGCCCTAATACCTAAATCGGAGGATTCTAACAAGCCTGATAAGTACAGACCAATAGCCTTATGCAACATCATCTACAAGATTGTCTCTAAGGTGGTGGCATTACGATTAAAACCAGTGCTCCCTCACATCATATCTCCAGAACAGTCCGGCTATGTAGAAGGGCGTCAAATAACGGATGGTATAATTCTCACCCATGAGATTATCCACTCCCTTAAGCAATCAAGAAAACCAGGTATGCTCCTCAAAATCGACCTCTCAAAAGCTTTTGACAGCATAAGTTGGGATTATATGCAAAAGGTCTTACATGCTTTTGGTTTTGATAATGCTTGGATAAGATGGGTCAGTAGCCTCATATCCTCTGCTTTCTTCTCTATACTCATAAATGGCATTCCGACCTCAACCTTCCGTGCCTCTAGAGGCATCAGACAAGGAGATCCCCTTTCGCCTTTTCTATTCATTATAATGGCGGAAGGCCTGGGTAGAAGTATTAAAAATGCCATTCAAACCCAAGAGCTTAAAGGCATCACCCTCCACCAAGCCTCCACTGTCTCACACCAACAATTTGTCGATGACAACATGATCTTCGGCTATTCCTCAGTCCAAGAAGCCCGCACTTTAAATGCTCTGCTCCTTCTTTTCTCTAAAGCTTCAGGCACCCTAATAAACTCAGTCAAATCCCAGATATTCTTCTTCAACACGCACCCAACCACTCAACGAGCCATCGCTCGGATCCTCGGTTTCTCTATTGCCTCCTTGCCTTCCAAATACCTAGGAGCACCTCTCTTCGCTTATGCCAGGAAGCACTCCTCATGGACCTCCCTCTTGGAAAAATTAGAAGCCAAATTATCTCTCTGGACTCATAGATCTCTAAATATGGCCAGTCGGATGATCCTAATTAAAGTCGTCCTGCAATCAATGCCTTTATACTTATTTTCTATTCTGGCAGCCCCAAAATGGATCCTCAAAGCTATTAAAAAATTACAGAGAAATTTCCTATGGGGTTGCTCTGGTCCAAACAAGAAATGGGCTCTAGTTAAGTGGGAGAAAGCATGCCTCCCAAAAATTGGAGGAGGAATAGGCCTCCGTGATCCTGAACATAGCAATAAAATTATGGGAGCCAAAATATGGTGGAAATGGCTAACATATCCAGATACCCAATGGGCACAAATCTGGACAGCGAAATACGCCAACAATTTGCCTCTGGTGGAGCGAGTAAGAATGACAGAAATCAGCAAAGGTTCAGCTATATGAAACTCAGCGATTCTCAACAAGGATCTCATACAACAACATAGTTTTTGGGAAGTCAAAAGTGGATGTGAAGCATGCTTCTGGACAGACTCATGGCAACAATTACCCTGCATAAATAACATCCTCCAAGACTTCCAATCAGAATTTCATACAACAAGAAACGATCGATAAATTCTGGACAACCAATAACACCTCTGATCATCGTGAATGGAAGGAAGCCAGTGCTATTTTTCCTCATGGCCTAGAGGAGGTTCAGATAGCTTTAGCAGAGGAGCTAAAAAAGCGGAAAATAATTAAGGAGGACGGACCAGATTCACTAAGATGGGGCTACGCAGAGAAAGGAACTTTCACATCCACAGAAGCCTACCACATTATCATAAAAAGAAAATACATAAAAGATAAAATATGGGAGCGAATCTGGCAACCTCCCATATGGCCAAAGATCTCCACATTCCTTTGGTTGCTGTCGCACAACAGAACTCTCACATGGGATAATCTAAGAAAGAGGAGATTCGCAGGACCCTCAATATGCCTTAACTGCAAAACAGAGGAGGAATCAGCAGCACATCTCATGCACCTATGTCCCCTTAGCCGCAGAATTTGGGAGAAAGTCTCCTTTCGTTGCCAAAAGGATGTCAGAATCCAGGGTGATATAAACAACACACTTCGATCTTGGCCACAGCAACCCTATCAGAGTAACATTCTCAATACCCTCTGGCAAATCATTCCAGGCACAGTCATGTGGAACATCTGGAAAGAAAGGAATCAGAGAGTTTTTAAAGATCAGGCTTTGAATCTGGAGCAAGTCTGGACCATCATCAAGCAGAACCTTCAGGAAACTCTATCGATCAAAGGCTGGTCCCAAGAGGATTTGCCCTCCAACAATAAGGAGCAAGCTATTTGGAACAATTGGCAACTCCAAATAACTACTCCCACGTCAGCTCAAGGCACCTCTGTCACTAAAAGAAAAAATACGCTCACTAATTGGACTCCGCCCCCTAAAAACACTTATCTTCTCAATTTCGATGGAGCATCCAAAGGTAATCCAGGTATAACAGGATATGGAGGAGTTATCAGAAACTCTCAAGGAATCCCTCTTAAATTCTACTTTGGATCCATAGGCTGGAACACTAACAATGCAGCAGAGTTGGAAGGCCTATGGCAAGGACTCCAAATTGCTCATCTTTAGAGTTTCATGCCCCTCATAGTGGAAGGAGATTCTCAAATCATAATTAACATGGCTTCAAAACTTCAGCAGGGCTCTGCAGCTCAGAAGGTCAGCAGAAGTTGGAGGATGGCAACCAGACTGGAATCTCTACAAATTTGGCTTCAGAACAACAAGGCCACTTCTTTTAAGCACATCAGAAGGGAAGGGAATAAAGCTGCTAACTTCCTGGCCAACCTAGGGGCAGAGCTTGGCAAGGAGCACCAGGAAGGAACCCCTCAGGTTATTGTTTCAGATTCAGAACGAGCAACCTTCCAGGAAATCCTGATCAGTGACATGCAGATAGAAGCTACAAACAACCCGGATGCGGGTGACACGCTGCTTGATGCCTGCCACGTGACCGTCACGCGGCGTCCTCGGGACAAAAGAACCTGCGTTTAATGAAGCCCATTAAATGCATATTCAATGGCATTCATTGCCATTCTTACAGCCCGAGCTACCAAGGAATTAAGGTAGAAGCTGCAAAAATGTTTGGGAACAGGGATTTTAGTTTGATGAGCCTGTCTGAACAGGCAAAGATTCTCGGCTCTGTTCTGCAAGATAATGTGGGTTTGTGGGTAAAGAAAGGGAGTGTTAGGGTGAAGCAGATTCGCTTCAGAGGCAAGGATCAGAGTGAGATTTGGCCCTCTCTGTCTCATCTTCTCACTGAAAGCCGAATCCAGAAAACTCTGTTTCATTTCGGCAGGCTCAGAATGCCTCTCCGTGTTCATGCCTCACCGCGTCGGGGCAGGAAACATGGTGGCAGGGGCGTTCAAGGCCCTCGAAGGGTCTCCCCGTTGGCGTATGCTTCGCCTAGCACCCCGAGCTCTGCCGATTCCGACTCAGATACGGATAATTCGGTGTAGATGGTGACTTTTAGATACATTCGTCGCACCAACAGACCTATTGTTTCAACTTTAATCACTGTGGTGTTCACGGAGGAAGATGGTGCAGAGGGTAAGGGTAAAGGTATTTCTGAGGAGCAGGAGCTAAGCTCCAACAATTCCCCTCAGGGCGGCAGCCAGGAGGACAGCTCCTACCAACCCTCCTCTCAGAGCAAGCCCGAAGAAGATAGCATTGGCTTTCAGTCCAAGGAACAGAATGAAGCCCTAAGGGAAATCTGCAGCCTTATTGATATGGAAATCACCAGTTCGGCGGATAAGAAGATACCTGAGGAAGAAAAGAAGCCTGAGCGTTTCTTTGGTGGGCGGCTGTATCCCATTCTCCCTCCAGGATTTCTGAGACTGGAGGATATTCCGTGCGGCATGGAAATTGAATTTGTGCCTGATCCTGCGAGAGAGGAAGCGGAATGGGAAGTCGAGCAGCAAGCTGCCAAGCAGAAGCAAAATGAAGACAAGGTGGCTACTGGAACGGGGAAGGAGTAAGGTTCCTCTCCTGTGTTTTTTGGTGTTTTGGTTCTGGTTCGATGACCTTCGATGGTCTGTTCGGCCTTGGTTTTGGTTACGGGTGTTTTGGTACCTACCCACGACGCGTTCTGCATGTCACCTACGCTCAGCCTGCTATCGGTCCTCGGACGTGTGTCCTCCGCCACCTTCACTCAGCCGGCGCCATCTGTTCGGATGTTGGACGTGTGTCCTCTCACCAACTTCCTTCTCCTTTCAGGCATCTCGGCTTCGTCTTGTCAACTTATGGTTTGTCCAGTCAGCATATATTTTGTCTTGTCAGCATCTGTTTAAGTTTTAGTTATTTACAGGTTGTATTATCCATTTCAGTAGACTGGAAATGTATTTTTGAGCACCGGCAATGTGTCAAGGCCTGTTATTACCAGTTGTGGTATGGAACTCTTGTCAGAGAGCTGTTCACGCGCTCTCAGAGGTTTCGACCTCTTGTACATATCTTTTTCTTTTTCTTAATATAAATAGTTTAGCCTTTGCCCAAAAAAAACAAAAAAAAATTCAATTCCACTTTTAACACTTTGCCCAAAAAAACCATTCACTTCGCTTCTACCTAGTACACAATTAAATCATTAAATCATTTATTATCTAGGAGCACTCTACCTTTTCCGCACTTATGTGAATATGTAAATAACAACAAATTCTCAAATAACAGAGAATATGGGTCCTAAAATAAAATGACCTTAATCGATTAATTAGCCGCAAGTGGTTGTAGTTCTCATTAAAGTTAACATTAACTTCCTTTTTTTCATATAGTTTTGAAACTTTAACCAAAATTCTATGAAACTTTAACCATTTATAGATTACCGAAAACATATGCCTCATGTGAAGGGTTTTGACGTATGAAAATTCTATGAAATGAAGGCTGTTGACTTGGCTCACTCATTTTCTGTGGACCTGGGAGGTTGGAGTCGAGGGTTTAGAAAAAGAATGTTGTAAATAACATATATGGTAAATATTTTTATATTTAATCTTTACCATTAACTAACTTGAAATTTTATTATTCTGAAAGTTTCACTTTTCCACTTTTAATTTTTGTTAGGTAATTACAAATTAGATTTCAAAGTCAAAACTTTTTTCAAATATTATAAAAAGTTTTAACTAATTATTTAAAATTATTAGAAAATTTTAGATTTTTTTATTTTAAAATTGATAAAATATATATTTTTTAATTTTTTTTTTTTTAAATTACATTTTTAATATAAAAATGAACTCAACGCTATACTTTAAAAAAACATCTAAAATATTTAGATTATAAAAACCACAAAAATTGAATCGTATAATTTAAACCATCGATTTGGTCCAACCTTCGTAGTTATGTTCTGTAATAAACTGGGCAATCCATTCGACTGCTTGCAATCAGATTCACAGCTAGAGGGATCTATCCGTGGCGCCAGCTAAAAGAGAGGAGACGTGAATCACTACTTGCCTTCGATTGTTTTCAAGTGTAATGAGGTTACAAGTATGCGTATATGTCTGAAATTTTTAAGGATGGTGTTAAATTTTTATTTTTATTTTTTAATAAAAATATATATATAGGCTCATGTCACGAGCTTGCTCTTTCTCTGTGTCTTTAAGTCTTTCTCTGGTAGCCAACTCCTGATGAACCAGTGGTGAACCTACTTAGATCTTTCACGCTCTGGCGACCTTCACAACGGCATCTATGCCTTAAATGGCCTTGGCGTCCCTTCGATCCTTTGGCGAACTTCCTGCGAACTTGGGAAGAAAGCACAGAGAAAACTTCTACCATAGCGGACTCATAAATACACAGAGGTACTCAGTAACAGAATGGCATACTCATTTTATTTCAGAATGGAGAAAATCTTACAGGATGCTCACAGAGCTTTTACAGAAATGGATTCCATACAGAGATAGACTAATCTCGCATTTTCCGGACTTTTCACAGCTCTGAATTAAGCAAGTTACTACCGGAGGCTTCTGGCGAGGTATAGGCTCTGTCTCAAAATCAGACTTAACACCCAAACATTTGACTCTCCTAATGGTTCGGCCACTTTAGGTTCTTATCAGTGCCGAGCACACTGATACGTAGGCTTCTCAAACCAACTAAAGACTTTGAGTGATTTCTCGTGTTGCACGCAGATCAGACTAGATGTCTGCAGATGCAGAGCAGGAGAACACTCGACTCAAACACACACACACAATACTCTCCAAATGCCGATGCCCAACAAAATGAACCTTACCCTCCTTATATAGGATGAGAAGGGGGGACAAACATTACTGTTGGTCGGACAGAAATGACTTAAAGAATCATTACTTTTCAGTCTTTACCAAAGCGACGTCCGCACAAATATTCGGGTCAGACCGAATAATTGCTTTTGGGTAACGCATGTGATATAGTCTGTAAAGCAAATCAGACAAGTTATTATGACCATCAACACAGTGGATACTTTTTGTACAAAAAGCCCACGAGAAAAGATTAAATGAGAATATTTACACTATGGAAGCTTTTAAACAGTAAAGCCCACGGGAACACTGATCACAATTAAGCCCTTGTGATTGGTACATAATCAAAATACAGTCAAATCAGGGAATCTGTCCCTTTTATAAAGTAGATCATCACATGCCTTTGTGTAGATTCTTCGGACTATCATGGGTTTGCCCAGTATGATCTAATGCTGGAATTTGGTTAAGACATACCATTCTAAGTGCTCTCTCATGTATTCTTGGAGGGAATAATTTGTCATGTGAAAAGGATCCCATTCTTGAACTGTCATTTCTTTGACTGTACTATATATGCGATGAAAACAATCCCCAATGTTGTACTCAGAACATTTGTGACAGTGTTTTCTTTCATATCCTTCATGATATACTGGGTCCATGGCTGTTCTGTTAACCCCGTAATCTGTTCACCAATTCTGGAACCATTCACATTGTAGATTTTTCTGGGAAGCTGCCATTGTGTTGAATTTCAACTTTGTGTAATGGGTGTCTGTCCTGTCATCAATATTCATGAAATCCCACCACAGCTTCTTATAATCTGAAAAATCATAGACCGTGTCGGGGAACATTACCTTAGGATCATTTCTAGGCCATCTAGCACATGGTTGGACTTGAGGGTGGTTAATCCACAAATCTCTGGTTCGGTAGATACAATAATAGGCTTCATAGGTTCTTGTGTTACTGTCTCCATGGTGTCCGATACGTCCGATGTCATGAAAATTCGTTTCCAAGGACTGCCTTGCAGTTCGGGCATCTGCTTTTGCTTTGTCATACATCATATCATGGATCCACTTTCTTCCTTTTGGGTAAACTTTTCTTTCAGGTACATAGTGTTGGAGATCAGTGTGAGGCTGTAAGTTGGCATCAAGGACTTTTGTGTTCCTTAATTGCCATGTGGGTCTCCAGTTGTTTCTGTATGTGTCCCAATCTTGATTATCTGGAATAGTTCTCAGGACCTCACATTTTTGGTGTTGGTCCCACTCATTAACAATCATCATGATATGTGTTGCGTCTTGTTCAAGGTATTCTCTGCTGAGAAAGTCAGGAAGACAATTTTCTTTTCCTTTGATGTGCTCAATGGAAAAATCAAAATTTGCAAATAGTGCCTGCCATCTGGCAAACTTTGCTTCTTCGGGTTTCTTGATGTCCTTAGATAAGACCTTCTTTATTGCTGACGTGTCCGTTCTAAGAAGAAAAGTCTTGTTTATTAGATATACTGCAAACTTGCTGATGCAATTCCAGGCAGCTTTCACTTCTCTTTCAATAACAGAATAATTCTGTTCTGCTGGGCTCCATACTCCTGAGGCAAACTGTACCACTTGTTCTTCTTTATCAGCTCTTTGTTTCAGAATTCCTCCCCAGCCTTTGTCACTGGTGTCAGATTCAACTATCTTGAATGCCTCATCATCTGCTATATATAGTATGGGTAAAGACTTTACCTCTGCCTTGATTTCCTGCACTGCTCTGGTATGGGCATCTGTCCATTGGGGGGGGTTTTTGCCAAGCTTTTTATTGAGCATTTCCCTGTCACTGGCACAGTCTTGATAAAATCTACTTACATAATTCAGGCAACCAAGAAACCTTTGCAGTTGTGTCTTGTCCATTAAGACATCTAGAAATTTGTCTGCAAATTCGATGGCATGTTGTTGCAGAGAGATTTGTCCATTAGAAATCTGGTGGCCTAAGAACTTTATAGAAGTCTGAAATACTTCTATTTTCTTTTTGCTGAGCACAAGTCCATTTTTCTGAACCAACTTCATCAAAATATTTACATGTTTGAAGTGATCATCAATATTTTTGGAAAAAACTAAAACATCTTCAATATATACAAGTAACCAATCAAAATATGGCTTAAAAATACCATCCATGACCTTTTGAAACTTTGAAGGAGCATTTTTAAGACCAAATGGCATGACATTCCATTCATAGTGACCTGCAGGAATACTAAAAGCAGTTTTGAACTTATCTTCTTCATCAATGGCCACTTGCCAAAATCCTGCTTTTAAATCAAACTTTGAAAATACTTTGGCTCCTGCAATTCTTCTGATCAAGTCTCCTTTATGTGGAATGGGATAAGTATCATCGGCTAAAACTGAATTTAGAGGCTTGTAATTTATCACAAGTCTGGGGATACCTCCAATTTGTTCAGCTCTCTTGTTTACATATAATCCATAGGAATTCCAAGGGCTGGTGGATTCTCTGATCAATCCTCTGTTAAGCAATCGCTGAATTTCTTCTTGGCATAGTTCTCTGTATTCTTGGCTCATAGGGATTGCTCTGCTTTTACAGGGCTTTCCTGTATATCCTTCTTTATAGGGCAATTTAATGGTATGTTGCTTTCTGTGCCAAAAAGCATTTGGCTCTTCTGAACAACATTTTTCTTCCAGTTTTCCTTTCAGTTCTTGAACTCTTCTTTTGATTTGGGGTAGTTTCAACTGTTCTTCTACTCTCAATGTGCTTTTTAGATCTTTAAGATCTGATAGCAAAGATTCTGCTTTGTCTAATTTCTGCATGGCTTGAACCATTGTAGAAACTCTTGGAGTTGAAACATAAGGAAGCTCAATTCTTTTTCTTCTACCATTAGATGTGGGTACAGAAATAAAATATCCAGCTCTACTTCCTTTCATCCTTGCTGAACCATGAGGTTCAACTGCGGCTAAAAAGACATTACCCAATATACAATCAACAGGGATGTCTGCTATGGCAAACTTCATGTATACACAGTGGGTATCAAAACATAGTGAAGCTCTAGGAATTTCATACTTAAGTTTCTTGTTTCCTAGGCCTACGACTTCTCTTTCAGCAGAGACCCAATATTTTGCTGGAACATTTCTGATATTAAGAATATTAATATCTGCACCGGAATCTAATAATGCAGTCATGAAAAATACTTGACCTTGGATACAGATTTTTACCTTGACATGGTGTTGCTGGTATGTGATGGTAAATAGTCTCATATCCTGAAAGCCAAAATTTGGGTCTGGCCTTCCTTCTGCAACTTGGATTTCGTGGCTATGGGCTGCTGTGTTCCAGGATTCTTCTTCTTCTTTAATCTCTTTGCCCTTCTTAATTTATGCAATTTGAGCTCTGATTGCAGAAATCTTTGCTTTGAGTTGGAGAATTTCACCACTTACTTCTCCCAAAGTCAGGGATCTTACTTTCCCAGGTTTCTGGTGATGCATTTGGAAAGATTTAGTGTTCCTTTCATAGGATGCATCAATAAACAAGGGCTTCTTACCTGACTCTTTTGAAGCTTTTGATTTAAGCTGGTCTGTGAATGCTTCTATCAGGCGGTTCTTCATGGCTCCATCTTCCATTGTCCTAATATGTGATAAAATCTTCATTTCTGCCTCTTCTTCAGTAGATGCCATTAGGATCTTTTCTTTAGGAGGTTTTGTCCTTTCTTCTTCTTCGCTGGAACTGTACAAAAATTCAGAGTCATCTTCATAAAATATATGACATGCACATTCTTCTGAGTTAGAGCAAGAACATTCAGATGATT
>APFE030901353.1:168604-182792 GCA_000404065.3 Pinus taeda | reverse complement strand
TGTCTTCATAGGTACTTTAAAGGATAACATTCAACATGAGGTTCGTCTTTGGGAACCTGATTCATTGGAGAAGGCATTGAGGTGGGCAAGAAAAATTGAAAGCAAAATTATGGAAACAAGGAATCCCACCACTTACGACTATAATTATGGAAGTGTTTCTTCTCCTAGCCTTCCACAACCTACAAGGTTTACACCACAACAATTGGTAGAAAAAAAAGGAAAAAGGGCTTTGTTACAATTGTGATAGGAAATGCACTAAAGGTCATAAGTGTGCCGAGAAGAAATTATTTTACATAGAGTATGAAGAGGAGGAAGAAAAGGATCAAGAAACATCAAAAGAAGAGGATATACACCAGGACCTAACCCAAGAGAAACAAGAAATGAATTCGACCATATCTTTTAAAGCATTGGCAAGAATTACCACTCCTCAAACTCTCAAGATAGAAGGACATATCAAGAAGAAAAAGGTTCAAGAAGTGAAACATCACATCGAGAAAGAAGAAATAAATCCAACCATATCTTGTAATGCATTGGCAAGAATAACCACTCCTCAAACTATCAAGATAGAAGGACATATCAAGAAGAAAAATGTTGAAGTGAAATATCACATCGAGCATCAAAAAATGAATCCGACCATATCTTGTAAAGCATTGGAAGAAATTACCACTCCTCAAACTCTCAAGATAGAAGGACATATCAAGAAGAAAAAGGTTCAAGCAGTAAAAGATCACATCGAGCATCAACAACAAGTTCTCCAACTTTTAAAGGATAACGCCACTTTGCTGCAGAATCGAATGAAATAACAGGTAGATCAACATCGCAGTGAAAAATGTTTTGATTTAGGTGATTGGGTATTTTTATGGCTACATCTCAAGAAAACTATTTATGAGAAGGAAATGTTGGAAATACTACTTGCACTTAAGAAATGGCAACCTTACCGAATGGGAAGACACTTTGAAGTAAAAATGGATCATGATAGTCTTAAATACTTTTTAGAACAAATATTATCTTTATAAGAACAGAAAAAATGGTTCACAAATATGTTCGGTTATGAATTTGACATCATCTATGGAAAAGGGAAGAAAATTTTTGTTGCAGATGCACTCTCAAGAAAGGATGAGGATGTGGAAGCATTGTTTTGTGTATTTCTATTATCCAACCAGATTGGATAAACGAAGCAAGGGATGAATGGAAGAAGGACAAAGAAGTGTGACCACTCATTTAAAAGTTGCAAAATATCCCAATTCAAACAATATTGCCAGAACTTGAATAGGAAGGAAAAATCATATTAGAACCTAGAGAAATCACAGAAACAAGAACCCAACAACTACAAAATCGATCAATTTCAGAGTATCTCATCAAGTGGAAGAACTTACCTGCTAAAGATTCAACATGGGAGGACAAGAAGTTTAAACATAATCATAAAGAACTACTCAAGCGTTGAGGAAAACACTTTTTGAAGGAGAGGGGCATGTTAGGCCCCTATACTACTAGTGTAACCCCTTATTTTTATTAGTACAACCCCCTTATTATATTATTGTACCCATGTAGTCCCCATATTGTGATTATTGTGCCCCATAGAAGCCTACTATTGTTATTATTGTGCCCTTACATTATTATTGTTATGTAGGCTCTGATTATATGATGACCCCTTATATATAGAAAGGAGGTCTTGTCATTTGTATCATCCAAGAATTGTTCATTTGTGTAATGTAAAGAAGGTTGCCCCCTCGAAGAGGCTTATTTCTAAGGTGTTCATCTATCTTTTCTATATTTTTGTGAGTTGGTTTCATAATATTGAAACAACAAAAAGATGTTTCTCAGTAAAATCATCATCAATAGGAGTTGCTTCACCAGGATTATTTAACCTTGAAAGGTAATCTGCTACTACATTTAAGTTTCCTGGTCTATCAGCAATAGTAATATTAAATTCCTATAACAATAGCAACCACCTAGTCGCTCTACTGCTAGTTAATGGTTTATTCATCAAATATCTTATTACGGAATGGTTAGTATGTACAAAGACTTCATATCTTGTAACATAATGTCTGAATTTATTAATAGAAGAAATTACAACTAAAAACTCTTTCTCAGTAATTGTATAATTGAGTTCAGTGGGTAACAAGTTTTTACTAATGAAATAAATAGCATAAGGTTGTTTGTCTTCTTCTTGTCCTAAATTTGTGCCAATAGTAGTATCTGAGGCATCAGAGGAAATATGGAATGGCAGGGACCAGTTTGGTCCTCTCAAAACTGGTGCCTAGACTAATTTTTCCTTCAATGTCTCAAAGCACTGTTTTCAAGTTGTGGACCAAGAAAACTCACTATCTTTAGCCAAAAGTCGGAAAAGGGGGGTAGCTATCCTTGAGAAATTCTCAATGAATCTGGTTGTATCTCCTCGCCCACATGTCCTAGAAAACCTCTCACTTCCCTTTGCATTTTGGGTATAGGAGGACTCAAAATGGCTTCTATTTTTGCAGGGTCAACCTGGATACCTTTGTTGGAAATAAGATGGCCAAGAACCACTCCCGCCTTGCACATTAATCTACATTTATTATCACTCAAGGTGAGATGATCTTCTTGGCAGTGAAGAAGCACTTTTTCTAGATTCTTAAGGGCTTCCTAAAATGAACCACCAAACATAGAGAAATCATCCATATAGATTTCTACGCACTCAACATCAGCAAAAATAGCCAAAACTGCCCTTTGAAAGGTAGTCAGGGCATTACATAGCCCAAAGGGAATTACTCGGTAAGAAAATGTACCCCATGGACATGTAAAAGTGGTTTTTTCTTGATCCTTGGGTGCTATCTGTATCTGGTTATATCCTCTAAATTCTTCGAGAAAAGAAAAGTACTTCTTACCAGCAAGGGTATCGAGTACCTGATTGATGAAAGGAAGGGGGAAGTAATCTTTGAGAGTGGCTTTATTCAATTCTCTCTAGTCAATACAAATGCGCCATCTCCCATATTTCTTTGGGACTAATATTAATGGAGAGACCCACTGGCTATCATAAATTGGATAGATAAAATCAGCATCTAAGAGTTTTTCAAATTCTTCCTTTACAATGTTTCTTAGAGCTGGGTTCATTCTCCTTTGGGGTTTTCAGATAGGTCGGGCTCCATCTTGAATATAGATACTGTGTGTACAAGTTTTAGGAGGGATTCCTTTCATATCTTCATAACCCCATGCAAAGGCATCAAGATGGTGGTAACAAATTCACAAGTTTCTCTTGCTAAGAAGGATCCAAGTCTGAATTGATATACAAGGATTTACCTGGACTAATCTCAACAAGAGTAGTATCAGGCTCAAGAGTACACAAAGGTGTAGCTAGAGATGGTGGTGATGGAGGTAGAGAGTCATATCTTTCCTGAAAATCTTGACTAAAAATATGACTCAATGACTCGAAATTAGGCATGGTGTCTAGATTGTTTAGGAAGGCTTGAATCTCACACCCTCCTGTGAGGACTCAACATTCGGTTGTATCAAGGAAACAGGCTGAGTCTCCTCATCACTACTGTAGTCTAACCATAAAGTGTCTCAGAGATCCTGAATGGATTTAGCGGGTGGATATAATGTGACCTTCCTTTTGGAATCTCCATGGGAAATATACATATCATCAGAACGACATCTGATATAGGCATTAGCCATAGCAAGCCATGGTCATCCCAAGATCAAGGGATGCCCTCCCACAGGGTTATTTGGCTGAAGCACATTGAAATCTGCAGGATATTCCAAATAATATAGGGAAATGACCACATCATCCAACACCCCTTCCGGCTTGATTTTAGATCTATCCTCTAGTTCAAGCACAGTGGGAGTAGGACGAATATGGACCAATCCAGGTTGATCCATGGTTTGCTTGGTAATAACATTAATGGTTGCCCCTAGGTCTATAAGTGCATTGGAGACAAGGACATCACCTATCTGAATAGAGACAACAGGGTTTCTGGGGTCGGTATATCTTTCCATGTGCACATACCTCGTCATCAACTCTGTTGCTCTACTAACAAATTGAATAGTTTGAGGTTCTAATCTTCTTCTTCCTGGCTTCTTGAGACAAATTTCCCTAATGATTTTTGTACAAATGGGGTTCTCTTTGATAGCTTGGAGCAAAGGTACCCTTATTAAAAGGTTCCTAAGCTCAAAAGCCAGGCTAGACTCGGGAATGGGATCTTTCTTCTCCACTACTAACCTCTTTAGATAGGGAGGTTGGTTGGAAGAAGATGACAAGGGCTCGGAATGTACAGGGATATGCTTAATGGTGTCATCTTTTTCATAATGGTCAGGATTTTCCTCCTCTCCTTTCTCGCTGATAATCACCATAGGCTACTTTTGATTTTCTGAGGTTACTACCTTCCCTGATCTCAATTGGAGATCATCGACTCCAATTGATATAGTCTGATATCTGGAGGAAGAAAGTGGGTGCACAGAATGGATCATTGTACTACTTTATTATTGGGGTTGGGTAAAGGTTGAGTAGGTCACTGAGAAGGTCGAAACAGTGGAGGTAAAGGTAATGTTGGCATAGGTTGACTCAACTGAGGTAATGATGATTGAGGCATTGGGTAAGGTGCATATGTAGGAGGGTATGATTGCATAGTTGCGGGATTGGAATGATGTGAATGATGTGAATGGTTTGGCCCGCTCCATCCATGTTGCCAAGATTGGGAGGGTTGTCCATACCGATATTGGTTCCCATGCTGCCAATGTTGAGAGTGACCAGTGTTAGGATAGGAATATGAGTGTGCATTATAACCAAAAAAATGTGGTGGAGGTTCAAAAACCATACCTGCAGTTACTTGAGGCCAATTTCTTCATGCTCCCATAGCATGTAGTGATTTAGCTTCAGGTTGTCCCCCTTCAAGTATAGCTTTTAGCTCAGGTATGGAGGGACATTTATTAGTTTCTTTAATATCGAGAGGACATTCTCTTAAAGGACGTTTTTTCTACATTTAGGATAGAAAATAGACAATATCTCTTTCTCTTCTACAAGTTTTTGCTGAAACTTCAAAGAGTCTATTTGTTTACTAACAATATTCATTATTTCAACTTTCATATTTTCCATTTTGTTTTCTAGTCCAATAATAATAGCATCAGTAGATTCAGTTTTCTTGTTTCTATTCTGAATTCCTTTACCGGATCTATATTGGTTCCTCGAGAATTTCTTGCACGGGTCACAGACCCAATCAAAAGTTTTTTGAGCAATATCCCCTTGTCCTAACATATTTAAATTATTTATAGCATCATCAGTTAGCCCACGTAGGAACAAGGTTCTAATGGTACTTAGATCAAATTTGTGCTTTGACTTGTGGAGGATGTACAAGAATCTCTCCAAGTATTCCTCTAGTGTTTCATCATCATTTTGCACAATAGTAAAGATTTCATCTTGAATATCTCTAGTTTTACAATATTCCTAATATTTCGATAAGAATACTCTTTTCATTTGCTCCCAAGAATTTATAGTGTTTCTCCTAGTCCCATGAACCAGCAGAGTGTTGTGTCCTTGAGAGTTGTAGGAAACAACTTTAACTTCTTGGCATCAGATGAGTAATCATAACTTCTACACAAAATATCAAAATCAAATAAGAAAGAGTTTGGATCTTCATGTACCTTACCATACAAATGAGGAAGAGTTGATGGTGAAATATTTTTCATTTGTAGTTGTATATTAGGATTCACAATCAGGAATCTGAAAGTGGACTGTTCCTCATTTACCTGATTTTCACCACTTCCTTCTGCATGGTCTTCCATATCTTCCATTGTTGTTATTCCACACAAACCACTCTCACCAGGCTGAGAATGTTGACTATGGATTCCAACAGTCCCCTTCTTCCCCTTTATGGGTTGTGTCACACTTGGACCACTGCTACCAGAGCCTAGGTGGACTAACCATGCGTGATGAGTGTGAGTTTGTTTGGACTTTCTGCCTACAAAAGAAGGCCCAATATGAGTATTGGTTTCAGATTTGTCAGTATTTCTTTGGCCCCTAGTGGGCTTCAGACCCCTACCTCTTTCAGGCATTCATTTCAAAAAATGCCAAAATGAAATTCAAATAAAAACTGCAATTTTCAAAAAATAAATCAGCACCTATAAATTCCCTCAAACAATAGAAGCACACTGCAGGAAAGAATAATAGAAGACTTACCCCTATTGCAAAAAATGGAAAATTCTTACCAATTCAAATCACCTCCCCAGCAACGGCGCCAAAATGTTGGGTGCATGAATTGTGCTTAAGCAAACTCCTCAACATTTAATTGTCAACCCGGGGGTTTTGTAAACTTAGAGATGAAGCACAGGCAATGCCAGAAGTCGTATGAACTTTTCCTGATCCTAATCCTACATCCTAAAGGAAATGCTTACAAAATCAAACAGAAAACAATTGTAAATGCAATTGGCACCAAAGAAGCTCTAGCGCTGGAATGCAAAAGAACAATTTACAAGTAAATCAAGTAAAGGAGTTTTCACACAACTAAAAAAAACTTAAATGCTCAAATGAAATGATATGCTCATCTTCAGATGGATGGCTAACAGCCTGATAAGTGGGCCCTTGCAGAGATTTGTTTTCCTCTTGATCTTCCTTCTACACAAATAACTCGTTCTTGCATTGTTGCAATTTGCTTGCACTACTGCAAGTAGAGTGTCTCTGTGTAAAAGTATATTTGACCTCCCTTACTGATGATTTATGTATTATTGAAGGTGCTCTAAGATTCAAGGCTTAGAGCACTCTATTTCTGTGACAAGAGACCAGCTCGTCCACCGAGGCAGAGTTTCCTTCACCCAGTTTCCAACTTACTTTCGAATGGAATGAAAGACATGCTGAAAAAGAATTGCAACTGCAAATGAAATCTTGAAGTAACTTATATGTGGAAAAGAAATTATTTAATTAATTAAATCCTACAAAGGAAGTAAAATTCATTAAATGAAAGCAACTCAAAGGAATCAAGACAGTAGTCTAAGTGATCTGCATGTGTCAACTAACTTTGGTAATGCACTCGAAGTGTTTCTGCTCTTTGTTCATAAGACATAAAATTCAAGTATAACATGTTTATGATAAATTCATGCAACTGTTCTCGTATCTTTTCGATATACAATTTTAATGATGAAGACAATTACTGAAGTTAACAGTGCATTCGCTTGCAAAATAACTGGAAATAATATGTAGGAAAGTAATTCAATGTTTGCTACAAAATGATGCACTGAACCAAAGTGCAAGCAACCGCAAGCACTGGTGCAGGAAAGAGCTTCCTGCACGATCCAAGCGAAAGCGAATTGAGACAAGGATTGAAAGTAAAGAAAATGCGGGAAAGAAATTTCGTAAATGAAATAAACTCAGCTAATTCCCAAAGCCACATATCCATTTCACACTTTAACTACAAAAGAGATCTAAATCATAATTTCAGAAATAAATATCAGAATGTCACACCATGCAGTTGCAAAAGGAAATATTCACACTGTCTTCCTGAATAACGAAAGTACAAGAAGTAAACGAGCTAGGTTGGCTGGGCCCTAGCCAACCAGATCGTTTCCTATCTAAAGAACGAAAAGGCTCAACACTCAAATATGCATCAAAAATAAATTAAACACTGTGAAAAAAAATCACGGTGGATTTATTGTATTACTCAATTCAGCAAATGTACATAATAGTGCAAGTCTAGCCCCAGAGCTGAGGTGATACCCATATTACATGAAAATGAAATTATAGTCGATGGTTCGCTAGCTATTCCTACCTGTGATCTATATATTATACATCCTTTCGACCTTAGCCGTTTTCCATTAATTACATACATTTTATTATTTAGGCCCTTCGGTCGAATAGACTAACAACCGAAATTACAAAATTGGCCAGCAGTTATAATGGAACATGTATCTTGCTTAGTCGTAGACTAACATTGGAAAACTTTCCCTGATTGTGAGCCACCAGTATCCTTCTTCAGTTCATCAGCAACTAAACATGGAGTCAAGGATCAAACATGTCCTCGTGGAAAGATTTGGCTCACGGAAATCTCGGACAGTCCTCGTGGCGGTGCAGGAATCTACCTGCACTAGTCATACTTACTCATAATTAATACTAAGTTCATCAATTACTTTTAGGAAATTAACATAAATTACAAGAGGTATGTAATAGGCATGAAATCCATATAAAAATGATTAATAAAGCACTTTAATGAATATTAATGTAAAATATGAAGCATGTGCAGGAATAGGTAGTTATCTTCGGCTAGTGCAGGAAAGAGAGGTTTATGTTGAGATAAAACAAAGGTTAAAATGGGGTAGAAAATAGGGAAATTTGGGACACCAACACCTCCCATCCCTTAATCTTGTAACTGAAAGCCATTACCCTAACTTGGTGACCTGATATGGTAATGTCACTTCATAAGGGTTTATGATCAAGGTAGGTCAACTCATGATGATATCTCCTATTGTTTGGCAAATCCTTATTTAAAGATAACTTTTTATTCAATTATATTTTAGAAGAAAGTATCATAACATACAAGGAAGAAAATATGAAACACTCCTTAAGAGAAAGGATGGCATAAGAAGTTAATCATGTCCATTCTTTTTGGTTGGTTAAACATATTATCCCAAATAAAACTATTGTAATATAAATGTCATGATAAAAATGACAGTCCTTTGAAAACTAAATTTAAGGATAAATGATGGTGATATGCAGGTAATTCTAGTAGTTTAGATAATAGATTACCATAATTGGAGATAAATCAATCAACAAAATTATAGACATTTTCAAAAGTATTTCTTGAATCATAGAATTTTAGAAAGAAATGATGGTTATCCAAGTGATGATAGTAAACAAGGTTAATAAAAACAAATAAAATCACATCAAAAGTAAGCATAATCAACAACAACATCAAACCAGACCAAACTAAAACAAAATAGATGGCAAGTTGGAAATGAAATATTTGCAAAATGGAATTCCCCAAGAGAATAAAAAGAAAATATTTTTTCTAAAGCTTCCCACTCATTGGAAGGGATTCAGATTATCCCTCCAAGTTTTACATTCCAAAGGCACTATGGCCAATATTTTTGTATAATAATTAAATGACCTAATGACAACCTGTTGGGCCTCCAAAATGTGATCCTCTTTCATCCTCATTCCTATCATTTTACCATATTCCATAGCTCTTTAACATATTCTGCAACTCCACAACCCTACATTAATACCATTTTCATGACCATATGAGTTTATAATTACTATTTTCCAAGTTATTTATTTTACGTATTTTAAGAGAATTTGTGATTAAATATTATGAAATTATAATTTTTTCATATATCTTTAAAATTGGGATGTGTTTTATGATGTTGTGGGCCTATTTAAAGATTCTAGAAGAGTCTTATTTGGCCACTCAACCACAAATATGAATTTCAATTTAAACTCATGAAGATTTGTGGAATATTTGTAGAAGATTTGGATCATTGACTAAGCACATTCAAAGGAGAAAACCCATGGATGTTTTGATATGTGTCTCCTAAAGATGTGTGAGAGGATTTGTATCTCATATTTTAGGTAATTGGTTGTAACCACAAGAGATAATTGTGGATTTAGGATATTTTTGGATCTACATGTATTGATCAATTATCTTAAGTTTTTATATAAATAGGAGTGCATCCTTGATTAAAAGATGTTCCATCCAAGATATGAGATAATATAGAATAGAGAATAATGGAGAAGAAATGATTAATGTAATTTGTAAAGTGAAGATAGAGAGGAAGACAGTTTAATAATTATTGTAATATCTTTGGAACTTTCTCCAACATCATTTTATGGAATATATGTTGCTGCTTTAATCTCCAATATTTGATCATCGTTCAATGTATTTGTTGAGGAGTGGAGGGCCCCTATCAACCACAGCTTGCACACCTCTTTCATTTTTTGTAAATATTTATGTTATTTCATTTATGCAAGTTTAGTTTAGTTTCTTTTATGTTATTTTGATTATATGTTTTTATGTTTACTTCATTAATGTTATTTTGTTAATATTGATTTAATTTTCTTATGTTTGGATTGGATTGGCACACTAGTAATCTCATAGACTACTAGATTAAATTACATTTTCATTTCATAGCTTAGATTAAAATGGCTGGTTTTTGTAGAGCTGGTCTTTGAGAGAGAAAGTGATTGAGAGAGAACATGCTTGAGAGAGAACGTGTGTTCTTTCTTTTCATTTGCTTTCATTTTTTGTGTTGTAATTAGTTTCAAGTTTATTATATTAGATTAATTTATTCTGAGAAATAATCACCTAGTACACATAGTACATGTATACCTCATCAGTTCACGAACCCGAGGTTGACAATTTAATGACAGGGATTTAACTCACAATTAAATCACCCAACATTTTTGCGCCATTGTTGAGGAGGTATACATAGGTGCTTATTTTGAAATTTTTGACAAACTCATGATAGTTGCATTCATTCTTAGATGCACGGTTAAAATCATATTAATATCATATAGGGTGCATGAATTTCAATTCTTTTTGGATAGTGTAAGAGTCTCAATACTAATCCATTCGTGAAGCAAGATCTCTAGACCAGGAAAGGAACTAAAATTATGCTCAAGAATTTGTTGGAAAGAAAAGGATATGCCCCTATAAGAGTCATCCCAATCCCTTGTCCTAGATCTAGAGTAGCCATCAAGGATAGAGTTTCATCCCAAGAAGTAGTAAAAGAACAAGAGATCTAATGGACTATAACTGATGAGAAACATCGAATTGAGCTAGAAATTGAAGAATTTTTAGCATGTTTGTCTCCAGATCCTTGGTACCCTTTAGAGAATGAAGGGAAGCTTCGAGAAGAAATTCAATGCATGATAACTAATGAAGAGAACGAGGAAAGAAAGGACTACATTGAAGATTGGTTCCAAGCAGTTTCTAGGCCACAACATTCCTTCATTCTTCAACAAATCTTGTCACTAAAAGTACAATTGGTCTCGCATATCCGAGAGGACATAGAGATATATTTTTTGGAATTGGAAATGTGTTAGGGTCCCACCCTAACCCCCTTATCTATGTAATGGGACCACGTCATAGTCAAGAGTTAATAAAGCCCATATTAATAATTGTAAGTGGTTAATCCACAATTAATAACGAAACCACAGTTAGTTGCAAATGGGTCGTAGTATTAGATAGATGGTATTAATAATACACGGTATTGGCCCGTGGTATTGCACGTAGGAGTTCATATATAAAGGATAGAAACTCCTGCGAGGAGCATCATGTCTTATTTTTTAATTAGCTCTGCTCTATTGGAGGTTGCCCCTCGAAGAGGCAAGTGAACATTACTCTCTGAATAATAAATTCATTCTATTCTGTGTTCTGGTATCTTTTCTTCGCATATTCTGTATTTTGGGTCTCTTTTCTTCGCATATTTTGTATTTGGGTATCATTTGCAGGTTAAGAGCATAACAAGTGGTATCAGAGCACTTTCCAGGGCAGGTGGGATCTCCATTAGTAGAATTTTTTTTTTTTTTGGCTCGAGACATGTTCCGGCGTCTTTAAACCACGGGATCTATCGTTGAGCGCATAAATCTGCGGATTTGGGGAGGCATGCAAACAGGAAATACAAGAGGTGGTCACGTCTGTTGGACTCCCTTGTGACCCCCGTGGGTACCCCTTCAAGTAGTAGCGCATTAGACAGAACCACGCACGGATTGTCTTCCACGTACCCTTTGGGTATATCGGAAGCCCCATAGGCTCCTTGAAAACCTTGCCATAGATAAGCCAGCGACCGTCTTTCGGCTACAGTACACTGAGAACAGCACTCGGAGAGATTACTCGCCCGTACGATAGGGTAGTCGGGTGGTACGGCTAAGGGTACGGTCGACCCTCCTTAGTTAGAGCCCTGAAACATTGGGCCGAGTACTATTGCCAGACCCTTATGTATATTGCGATCTGTAGCACCTGACACTCCTCAAGACCCTAGTTCCTTTTCTTTTTAAGCATCATCTCTTCCAGATCCGCTTGAGGAAAGGAGTGCAGCAGCAGCAGACATTGGTCCCAATCAACCAGTTCCGATCTATTAGATTCATCTGCCAAAGCAGTTAGTTTAGCCGTACAGTGCTACCCGATCCGCCATTCAGATCTCTCAGATCCACCAGACCAGAAGCATTGTGAAGGGTTACTATACCAGGGTATAATTGTCACAGGACTTTTGGCCGCATTGACATTTTGAGGATTCGACGACTGCAGTATTGATCAAGAAGGAGTAAAACTCCGTTAGGAGCAAAAAAAAAAAAAGGAGTCTGAGATCTTCGGGATGCTTATTGGTGATATAGCCCATTAAAATTAGGACAACGAGCTGAGCATGGTGGTACCATTCAATTAATTGTGAAAATTTTTTGGCGGTCCCAATTTCTCATCTGGTCGGTGTATGGTAGCAACTAGAGCTCAAGCGATGGCTAATGAAAGGATGGACAAACTAGAAGAAAATGTGAATCAAATCCAAAATTAGCTTTGCAGACTAGACCTGGATAGAATGAACAAAGAGCTTAGTGGACTAAGTATGTAGCTACAGAGTCTTCAGGGAAAAGGCAAGGAGGATCTTATGTCAAACGGCAAGGAGCAAGCCCATGAGGAGGGGTATAATGGCCATGAAGGCATTTACGTTGAATCTAGCCACTCTCCTCACGTCTGGCACACCCATCCACCACCCAGTCAGTGACCTCCTAAGTTGGATATGCATAAATTTGACGGTTCTCATACATCCGCATGGCTAGCACAAATGGAGCAGTATTTCAAATTGAATCATATCCTATATGATGCGACTAAGCTTATGTTGGGGAGCATGTACTTCGAAAATAAACAGTGGCAATGGTGGGAATGGCATCATCGTTGCAATGGATATTTTAGGACTTGGACCCAATTTACCAAAGCTGTTCGAGATTGCTTTGAACAAGAAGACTCTTATTTGGGTCGTCTCACTAAGCTCCGATAGACTGGTACAGTGGAGGAATATATTAATGCTTTTGAAGGCTTAGCTTTTGGAACTAAGCGTCTCACATATGAGTTCTACACGGAATGTTTTATCAGCGGTCTTAAAGAAGCCATCAAAGCTCAAGTTCTACTTCACCACCCTCCCACGTGGACGGAGGCTTTCCAGGTAGCTCGTAAGGTGGAACGTGCCCTTGTTGTAGATCTAACCCGAAAATATTATAGATCTGATATGAAAATATAAGACAATGCAAATAAACCCAGAAATAATATGAAATGATTCTTTATTGATCAAACCCTTAAGGTAGGGCAACACCATACATTCACTCCTTAAGGAAGGAGAATACTCCACAAGCCATATGCCTGTTCATACAAGAATAATTTTGTTCATGCAGGAAGGACGACCATTGGCCTTCACAAGCCAGTAACTCAGTGGGAAGAATCAGGGCCAATCTACATACGAGAAGGAAATGATGGCCATCTTACATGTGGTCGATACCTGGCGACCCTATTTATTGGGGCGACATTTCCAAATCCACACAGATCATCACAGTCTTAAATATTTTTTGGATCAATGCCTATCCTCCCCACAACAAAATAAATGGCTAGCCAAAATGCTGGGATATGATTATGAGATCATTTACAAGAAAGGGAAAGACAATAGTGTAGCAGATGCATTATCTCGCCAATTTGAGGAGGAAAGTACCCTGCTAGCAATTTCCCTTCCCATTCCAGAATGGATTAAAGAGGCTCGCAGGGAATGGTTTTCACATCTCGGGCTCTCCCAACTCATTTCTCAATTGCAAGCGGATCCAAATTCCACCAAGGGCTACTCGTGGCAGAATGATATTCTTCGCTACAAGGATAGAATCGTAATATCACCAACATCCACCTTCAAAAGCCGCATTTTGGCAAAATTGCACTCATCATCCATTGTAGGACATTCAGGCTTTCAGAAGACGTATGCTTGCACCAGAAGATCATTTTTTGGACAGGCATGAAAAATGACATCCTTACTTTTGTAGCAGAATGCGATGTCTGTCAACACCACAAAGGGGAGACCGTCAAAGCTCCAAGCACATTACAACTGTTGCCCATCCTAGCATCAATATGGACGGAGGTTTCTATGGATTTCATTACAGGTCTTCCAAAGTCAGGAAACAAGTTAGTCATCATGGTGGTTGTGGACCGACTTTCGAAGTATGCTCATTTCTGCGCCCTACCCCACCCGTTTACACCGACTT
>APFE030901353.1:140951-158555 GCA_000404065.3 Pinus taeda | reverse complement strand
CTCCTATCTGACAGATCGCGCACACTTAAGTGGGTGCCACACTCAGCCCTACCTACACGTCCAGTCCCAATAGCATTGGCCCTCCTCATGCCAAGTAGTTTGCGAACACTAGTCAATGATCCTTGTCATGGCCCTGGCCTTTTCATTTTATGCACCATACCTCCTCGCAACTAGTGGTAGTGGTGCCCTATCCTACTTCACGATTTTCATTTCCAAACACAAATTTTGTAGTTGCATGTGGATTTTTTGAACTCCCAACCTAGGTTCCTGTATCGGGGTCTCATGTAATCTCATCACCATCTCCAATGCTTTGGCCTGGGTAGAAAGTTTCTGATGTGACAGTGCCCTCCTCAAGTGTGTTGTTAGAGATGCCACAAACCATGCATGATGTTGTGCATCCATTAGCATCATATTGGCCTCATGGATCATACTCTTCAGCCTTTGGTCCAGATCCTAGGGGGGACTCGCCCGGAAGCATCGTGATCTCTTTAAACCCGATGATTGACTGTGTCTCTAATTTTGTCTAGCTAAATTCTCTGTTTAACACATTCTATTTCTCTACTATCCCTACTTTTGGGTGGTCATTAGAGTGCTTTATGTACCACATTAATGCATGATCTCGCAGCATGTTCACAAATCTAGCCTTCTTAATGTTGTCATCTGTGACACCTTATGCTTCCCATACTGGTCTTACCACGAACCAGAATTGGTATGGATCCTCATTCCCTACTCCTCTGAATACTAGTAGTTTGATCGTGCTTGCCATATTGAACCATGGAGGTGGTGGAGGTGGAGTGGGTGGAGATGGAGGTGAAGGAGGTGAAGTGGGTGGCAGTGTGAGTGGAGGTGGTAACAACGAAATCTGTTGCCTTATCAAACTAACCACACTTCTCGGAGAAACCTTCGCGAGCTCGTCCTCACTCTCCCACGAGGGTGAAATTAAGGGACTATTTTTTAATTCTTCACAACTCACACTTTTGTAGATATTTCCACTCTGCGTAGTCCCAAACATTAATTTATTCGCATAACCCACTTTTCACATAACAACATCTTAATCCAGGTGTTCAAATATTTAATATACTTACCTTGCAATCCCTTGAGAAAACATCGCTCTGCCTCACTGTAACTAACGGTTGTGTCCACCATGAACTCAGTGATAAATCCTCCTATTATTCAGTCGAGCTAGTGGTCCACAACTTGTGCTATCTTATCCTCTGAGGCTTCTAGTCTGTGCACTATTTCCGGAGTCCACACTATTGATTTGTCGAGCCTACACCTTCCTTGGTTGTCTGCTAGCTTCGTGATCCACTCATACAACTCCGAACTCATGAATCCTCTTATCTAGCCACTCCTCAATTTCTTTCTTTGTAGGATTCCAATGGTACGACATCAGACATCCCTTATGAAGATCCCAGTCCCAGCAACATAATCATTTATTGGCTTAGTGGGGCTTGACCCATGTTCGGAAGTGATTTAGCCAAGAAATTCCCAGTATTACTGGCCCTTTCGGCAACAGTCTGCAAATCATGGACTAAGATCTCACCCGGAGTAGTATGGGAGGGTAATAGAATGAGGTTTTCGCACCTTGTGGATACCTGATATGAGGTGATTGCTACGTTGTCCAACCTCCACACTTACTGTGCTATGCACACTTACAGGCTCCCCGTGCCCTATGAGTCTTCGTGCAGTTTTAACCACATCTAGACCCATGTTATTTACCCAAGTCTTCCTTAATTCGTCTTTGTTAGTTGATTACTTAGATTAAATTCACATATAAGCATTCATATGAGTATTCATCAAGTGCGCACAGTAAATAAATAGAGAAAAATTAACATATAACATCAAAATAATGATTCAAGAACATATGCACAAAATAAACTTCTCTTTATTAACTTTCAATTCCAAGTACAAACCCGACTCCTCCCTATGCACTTAGCTACAAACTCTACTAGGCCTCTACGCACTCAGCTGCAGAGCCTCTACCTACTACTATGACCCAGTACACTTCAGATTCCACTCTATGCTCTAACCATACCTTCAATAATCTATCTATTCTCTACTAAGCTAAGTTATCTTTACACTTAGAGCCTCGCTCTATTTCTACAATCCCATGGTCTACAAGCCATGGGTAGGCCGACACAACTTTACATTAAATTACAATATTTTATGGTAGACAACCCTATGACTCGATTGTACACCTCATGCTCCACGCCTGTACTTCACAGAGTTCTACACCATCTTTGACCAAAACTTGGGCTTTGAGCCCCAAAACCTGATGTGGGGGATCCCATGACCAATAGAGGGCCCTAGTCACATGCATGTATATTTCATGGGAGCAACTAAGGCTCTAGGGTAGTGAAGTGTCAAGTTGTATGAGGGGTTGATCACCTAGAAGGGTTGGTTGGCTCTTGTAGCTTTTGCGACATGTGCTGAAGCTTGGATTGGTTATGTTGTGTCGGTTCCAATTCCTCAACTATACATGGGGAATTGAATCATATCATAGTAGTCTTGTGTCACATGCTTACCCCAACAGACTAGTTAACTTAGGTAAATGTGGGAGGAGAGTGTTACATACTCCACCTAAGATTACCATAGTATGTCCTCTACCAGTACATTTCCCTCAAGGAAATGTCTGTCCATCAAATCATTATTTATCTAAGTCCATGTACTTGACTTAGGATGTCAATCCTAATCCATCACAATACCTCACTCAAGTATGTATCTCCAAGATGATTATCCCATCCACCATTCTCCTTATCCATGTCCATGTACTTGAATTAGGGTGTTAATAATAGTGTGTCATAGTACATGACACAAGGATAACCATGTGTCCAACCTTACTCCCTCTCAACCTAAGAGGAGAAGTCCATACTCCCTCTCAAGAAGGGAGGGTATATCTACAAGCGTAAGCTTGTGTTGAAATTACTCATACTTCCGTTACATTAAATACCTATTTTACCATGGAGATATGTTGTAGCTTCACATTTGGCTTCCTTAAGCACCATTCTTATCACTATGTGTGCCGTACTACAACTAACTAGAATAGGGCATAATACATTTCCTCTTATCACCCCACTAACACCTTCAATGAACATTGTACATGAGGTCTTCTTTCCAATGTCCTAGTTACTCTAGAATGTGGCTCCTAGGATCCAATAAATCTACCTTCATATCCCTGAAATGTCTTCTACATTTACTAATCTAGGGCTCAACTCATTCTGCCCACTAACAGGGTTTACCTATTTTCTCATTGTACTAGAGTTTGTAAAATCAACCCTCATGAATTATATTTTTACTACTTTAAAGACAAACCCTTAGGGAATCCAACCATCCCTCTATCAATCCTTCATTACACTATAAAGTAATTGATATTAGGGAATCATAATTGATGTTCAACACTCTTATAACAAACCTTCAACCTTTCAAAATTTTACTACACTATATGATAGTTCTTACCCATTTGATATATCTTTTACCATTGTCCAAACTTGGAGACCATCTCAAAATTATAAAATTAACTTATTATCATAGGGATCTATGGTCCTAAATATTGTGGCAAAACAAAATCCTTTTCACCCTTCATTAGGTCATGATCTTCTCAAACTAGCACATAAATCACATGGATGATCTCACTCTTTGAACAAACTATTTTATATATCAGACATGGGTTTATTGTTCATACATGAAGATAATCTAACTAGGGCATATGATCTATTGTCCTAGACCTTAGGACAAACCCTATCCTTCCATAGAAAAACATCAACACTTGCCTTCATGAGAGACTCGACACATCTCATATGGATTTATAGTTTTGGTCACCATGAATCTTTGTACTATGCTCTTTATGACAGATCTAACACAACCTCCAATCCAACATCATTTTTCCTTGAAGACATCGCTACTCAACCCTTTCTTCGAAGGTAAAATACAATCCTAAACTGTCCCTATTATTTGTGCAAAAAACCAGACACTAGGTCCTACCAAAACCCAACCTAGCGTTAACAAAAATATGTTTGAAATCCTTCACTTTCCATACAAAGAGACTCAACCTCCTACTTCGCACTTGAACAGGTGTTAGGTCTCTATACTACTAGTGTAACCCCTTATTGTTATTAGTGCAGCCCCCTTATTGTATTATTGTTCCCATATAGTCCCCATGTTGTTATAATTGTGCCCCATAAAATCCCACTATTGTTATTGTTGTGCCCCTGCAATATTATTGTTATGTAGGCTCTAATTGTATTGGGACCCCTTAGACTCCTATATATAGAAAGGAGGTCTTGTCATTTGTATCATCCAATAATTTTTCATTTATGTAATGTAATAAAAGGAGGTTTTCCCCTCAAAGAGGCTGATTTTGAAGTCGTTGATCTATATTTTCTTCTATTTTGTGAGCTGGTTGCATAACATTTGGTATTAGAGCTTTGGATTCTAGGGTTTCACTGCTTCAAACAGGTCATCGTGGAATTTTCGTTATAACTGTTTTTCAATGACGTTTTAGAAGCTAAAATTAAAACCCCTTTGACATGAAATCTTAGTGAACCTTGGGTCCAAATTTCAGATGTTGTCTCACTACATTTTCAGAGATATGATCCAAGGAAGTTAGGGTTTTTATAGGCTCCCGAATTATATCACAAACATGCGACTTGGGGAAAATTGTCATAACTTTCTTTCTGAGCATCAGATTGAAATTTCATAAAAATTTGAAGCAATGGGATCAAATTTCATTTTCCTTGTATCATTTCTAGGTCCAAAGGTCGAAACAGTGACACGTGGCACTTCGTACAAGTTAGCTCTACTGGACTAGTCTATAATCTGACCATCATGGAATATTTGGAATAACTATTTCTTGGATAATCCAATATTTATCCAGCTTGTGAGGTTGGAAAGAGGACTCAGAGGTGTGCCACGGGAGGAAATTGCATACCTTGGAGATCCTAAATGATAGAGATACAACAGATTCAATATCGAGCGCCTACAAAGGGAAAAAAAAGTGTGTAGTCTTTTTAAAGTTTTGCATAAGTTTTGTTTGAAAAAATAGTTTGAAGTAATTCAAAGGGCATAGTGAAGCATAATTATTAGTAATTGATGCCCCAAAGAAAGAAAATGGAAACACCTAGTAAGAAACCTAAAATCTCTACCATGACTCATGAAGAATAGGAAGAAATGCAACATGATATATCAAAATTATGAGACTAAGTGCAACAAATTTCACTCTCACAAAAAGTAATATAAGCTAAGATGGATGGTTTAAAGAAATGCGTGGAAGCTAAGATGACTGGTGTGGAAGCTAAGATGAATGGCATGGAATCTAAGATTGATGGCACAGAATCTAAGATGGATGGTTTAGAAATAAACATTGAATATTTGAAGAAAGACATGGAAGGTTTGAAAGGAGGTCTGGGAAAGTTGCTTCAAGAAATGCTTCCTAATAGCGAAAAGGTAGTAGAGGAAAATCATGATGAGAAAAAAATAAATGTTAATAATGATTCCATATAATATAATGTTGGACTGAAGACCCACCATGTTCCATATATCGATATGAGGAAGGTTGATGGCAAGGATCCTGTAACATGGATACTACAGATGGAGCAATATTTCGATCTCCATAATGTGCAAAACACACAATAGGTATGCATTTCAACTTTATATTTAGGACCGAATCAGTTTGTATGGTATTCATGGCTTTGCTCTCATAAACAAATTGTCACTTGGTCAAATTTTATGGAGGAAATGATAGCACATTATGAGGATACAAAAATCAACACCTTGTTTAGCCAATTGATAAATCTCAAACAAAAGGGTTAAATGGTGGAGCACATAGAGGAATTCCAAAAATTGAATATGAGGGTAAAAGATATTCCAGAGGAGCATAGAATTGATGTGTTCATAGGGACTTTAAAGTATAACATCCAACATGAGGTTCACTTTGGGAACCTGATTCATTGGAGAAGCCATTCAGGTTGGTAAGAAAAATTGAATGAAAAATTATGGCAACAAGGAAGCCTATCACTAACAACCATAAAGATGGAAGTGTTGGTTCCCCTATCCTTTCACAACCTACAAGGTTGACACCACAATAATTGGAAGAAAAAATAGCAAAAGGGCTTTGTTACAGTTGTGATAGAAAATACACTAAAGTTCATAAGTGTGTTGAGAAGAAATTATTTTACCTATATTATGAAGAGGAGGAAGAAAAGGAACAAGAAATGTCAAAAGAAGAGGATATACACCAAGAACGAACCCTAGATAAAGAAGAAATGAATCTGACCATATCTTGTAATTCATTGGTAGGAATCACCACTCCTCAAACTCTCAAGATAGAAGGAGATATCAAGAATAAAAGGGTAATAATGTTGATTGATTCGGGTAGTACCCATAATTTTATTCATTGTAAGATATCCAAGGAATTGAATTGATTGCTATATCCAGCACCAAAGTGTGAAGTGATGGTTGCAAAAGGAGGAACCATAAATTTCTCTAGAAAGTTCCATAATTAATGAATTTAGACTTCTGTGATCCATAACATTTGTTTAGAGAATTTTCGGCAAAATCACATAATTACTCATTTGTCGACGCGTTTCGAACCAACTAGTGTGGTTCATCGCCAGGACAAGTTGAAGATACAGATCCAGTTCAGCGTGTTAAATAGTCTAAGCAGAGACTCAAACGGCTAAAAATCTAACGGCTACTTTTCCACTTAGGACCCCAGTCAAACTTCCTTTAACAGATTAATATTAAATTACTATTATAATAATGGAGCTAGGTTAACCAAGTAAAAAATAAAACAGATCCAAGGTTAATTTATTAAAATTAATTCAATTATTTACTTATATTATTAATCCATTATTTATCTATATATATATCTATATAAGAAATGTATAAATTATAAAATATCAATATTTTATTTAATAAATAATTCATTATTATATATATAATAAATATATACATTCCATATTTTTTTATTATATAATAATATATAATCTATATATATATTCTCATTCATATTTTTTAATACTTTAACAACCCTATTGATGCTAAGTTATTAAATTATTATATATTTATTAGAAAAAATATTTATTCTTTAAACTCGGTAAAAATAAATAAATAGACCAATGGTTAGTTAACAAAACTAAACCATTTATTTATTTAAATTTAAATCTAAAATATGAATATACATCTATATATATAAACAAATATATAAAACTATATATATTAATCTTTTCAATACGTAGTAGTATTTCATCTAATATTATATAAATTCCTATAAAATACTAGATAAATATATCAAAAAAAATTTGTTTCTTTTTAATAGGGTTAGCTTAAATTTATTAAATTTTTTTATAAAAAATGACTAAATGAAAATTAATATTAACCCATTAACTGACAATCACATATTAATTAATTCTAATTATATTCGAAAATAGCAAATTCTTAGGCTAATAAAATAACCTTACATTCTAAGGAAAGATCAAAACTCTTTAATTTTTCTGATCAAATATGCTAGGTACAAATAAATTGGAAGGATTACAACTCAAAAATAATCAACGAAAATAAAGGGAAAAAAGAGGGGAATAAATAAAACCATAAGGACGATAATTAAAAGGGGGAACAAATAAAAAACGAAATAAATTAACACACCAAGGGAACCAACCCCGAAGAGAAGGAAACAAGAAACACAGAGGCCTTACCAAGAAGGGACTGCGGAGGCTAGGAAGACAGGGCTGGGACCCAGCAACTGCTGATCTTCCAGCCATCATCCCTATTAAGATTTTTCGGTCTTTTTTCAATTTCCAGGGCCTCTCTAAACTTGCGATGGTGAAATTGAGCAACTTTAGCAATGACTTGAGCCTCTTCGATACACACATGATGCATCGTCTTCTCAGCATGTTCAGCCAGGGCTGAGGATTTGGTCCTACCATGCTTCAAGTCAGCCGAATGCTTGCTAATCCTCTGATTGATAAAGCGACCTGTCTCACCAATATAAGGAATCCCACAAGAACATGGAATGACATAGATGCCCTTCATGTCTTTAGGGTCAATAGGATCTTTCACAGACCTAAGGGAGCTATGGATAGTATTATGAGGTCTAAAGGTTGCGGGTACATCAAACTTTCTCAGAATCCTCGCAATCTTTGGAACTTTCTCCAACATCATTTTATGTAATACATGTTTCTTCTTTAATCTCCAAGCTTTGATAACCATTCAGTGTGCTTGCTGAGGAGTGGAGGGCCCCCATCAACCACAACGTGCACGACTCTTTTCTTTGTTGTAAATATTTATGTTATTTCATTTATGGAAGTTTAGTTTAGTTTCTTTTATGTTATTTTGATGATATGTTTTTATGTTTATTTCATTAATGTTATTTTGTTAAGATTGATTTAATTTCTTTAGGATTAGATTATATTGGCACACTAGTAATGTCACACTAGTAATCTCATATTAGTAATCTCATAAAATACTAGATCAAATTACTTTTCATTTCATAGCTTAGATTAGAGTTGTTGGTTTTGGTAGGGATACTCTTTGAGAGAGAAAGTGATTGAAAGAGAACATGCTTGAGAGAGAACATGTGCACTTGCTTTTCATTTGCTTTCATTATTTTCCTTGTAATTAGTTTCAATTTTCTTGCATTAGGTTAATATATTATGAGAAATAATCACCTAGTACAAATAGTACATGTATACCTCATGAATACACGAACCCCGGGTTGACAATTTAATGACAAGGATTTAACTCACCATTAAATCACCAAACACAACCTCTGAAATTTTGTATCCTTTCATGTTTCCTCATGCATTTTGTGCCACTTAAGCACTATATCACCTAAAATTTTCTATGAAAAGAGGATTTTTCATTGAACTAATACTTAATTTTTTTTTTATGTTCATCAAGCTCTTCTTAGATTTTTCTCTCTTTTCTTCCAACTTGATCAGGGCATTAATTATGGTTTTTCACAACAATACGCTCAACTTCCTACACATTTTTAGATAAATACAATGAAGGGAAAAAAAAAATAGGAGGAACAATGGCTTCTCTCCCATACATAATGAAAAATGGTGAGTTTCCAATGGCATATTTTTGGGTAATACTATCATCCCATAATGCATTGAACAAGGTTGTGTGCCATTTCTTCTGATGATGATAGATGGTTCTCTTCAAAATTTTGATCAAATTCTTATTTTTTTATTCAACAAGCCAATTACCCTTAGGGTAATAGTGTTATTTATATTTTACTTTGATCCCTCTTTCTAAAAAAAGGATATTTATATGAAGAAAATAAAAATAGAATCCATTGAAAAAGGCAAGTGATTCTAAAACACAAAATTGAGTGATGATATTAGTCTCAAGAAATGAGATTATCTGATTTGTGTTTACCATTTGAAGAGGAACTTCCTTCACACACCTTGTAAAATAATCAATTGTTTTTGTAATGAACTTATGTTTGAGGTATGAGGTAGGGTTCATAGGACCAACTATGTCTAAGCCCCATTTTAAAAAAGGAGCATTGACTGGGATAGGCTTTAGGAGAAAAGCGAGTCTTTTCACCCTACCAACATCTTTTTGGAAGATTTGGCAATTTTGGGTGAGGGCATGAGCATCTCTAAATAGTGTGGAGAAATAGTAGCCATCCCTTAGCACCTTATGTGCAATGGTGTCTCTTCCATAATGACCACAAGTAGGACCAAAATATAATTCATTTAATTTTTTGAGATTCCCCTTGTTCTAAATAGTGAAGCAATACTCCATCATAGTTCTTTTGGAAAAGAATATTATTTATCAACTAAAAATGAGTTGATTTCAATATAATCACTCTTCTTTTCTTTGCATCAAGATGTGACAGAGCTATACCATTTATCATAAATAATTTTATGTCAGAATACCAATAATCAACATTAGATGAATTGCATAAAATTTAATCCTAAATAGAAGCTACATTATTCAAACAAGTGTCTTCATTGGGTGGCATATCAGATTCTTCAACTGTCGTAGTCTTTGGCCTCTAGCAATTTATGGGGGTTTGAATTTGAGATCATATTCTTGAAGGGTTGTTATACAATGTGTTTGTTTCTCACTAAGCTCTTTTTGAACCAATAGATTTCTCACTCTTACATAAGGGACAATGATTTTAGTCTTAGATTTAAGTAGATAAGGTATGAAAATTTTCAATTCCTTAAAAAAATTGAAAGATTTTTTTCAACTAGTGAATAATTTAGTTCAAACCTTTTTAAAGGAGAGCTCATGAAGGAAAAGGGAATTTCATAATTTTGATTGTTCTTTCAAGTGAGTATAATACCATATGCAGCGTTGGAAATAAAGATATACAAGGTGAATTAATTATCAAATAATGACTCATCAAACTAGGAACTTTGGAAATGGCTTTCCTAATGGTTGCAAAGCTTCTCTTTCTTGTCCACCCTACTTGAAGATAAAGTTCTTCTTGACCATATTTTGCAATGGTCTCACCATCTCTAAGAAACTTGGAATGAGTCTCCTTACAAAGTTGTTTTTTCTAAGAAATGATTGCATTCCCTTTTTCGAAGTAGGATGTGATAAGCTAGAAATTACTTGGGTTTGTTTAGAGTCTATCATCATTTCATCCTTAGATACAACAAAGGAAAGTTGTTTTCCCTTAGTGCTTTCTTTAGGGTTGAGGTAAATGCCAAATTTTTTGCATATCTCAAATGTGTCTCTTAGGTAAGATAAGTGGTGTGAACTATTTTTTGATAACACAATGACATCATTGAAATAGATGGAAACTGATTCATTACTTAAGCCATGAAAAGAAATATCAATTTCCATTTAAAAAATTTCCCTCATATTAATTAATATGAAAGGCATCTTCCTATATGACAATTTTCCCCATTGTTGCGTATGTGTTATGTTCTTTCCATGACTAGTCACACACACAAACCTACCTATGGTTTTGTGCATGGGTTTTGCACATGGTTGGGCATGATAGTTTTCTGCTCATGGTATTTTGTAGATCCAGTCAAGGGAACTACGGTTATGTTATAAAATAGGGTTAATGGATTGGGGCTTACGAATGCTTCAACATGTATATATATGTATTGTAACATTGAAAGGAACGTAATGAAAAATCAATCGGGTAGTCTTGATGAGGGGAAATCTCTATTTAGTTTTTTTATATTCTAATCATTTTGTATTTTTTGTTTTTAGAATTCATTTGTAGGTAATTTTTGTACAGGTTTAAAACCTACATTTGGTATCAGAGTTTTTCGGCTTCAAGGGGATGCATCTTTTGCTAAGGGGTTTTTCTCAGGCCTGTGGTAGACCTTGTTCAGTGGGAGATCTGCGAGATTGATTCTTGCAGTGAGAGAAGATGGAAAGTAGTGGAAAGATAGAGATCAAGAAATTTAATGGTCATATTTTTGAGTTGTGGAAACTCAAGATGGAGGATCTCCTTGTGGATAAGTATCAGTGGATCATAGTAGATCCACATACTAAACTAACGACAATGTCAGATGAAGACTGGGTGAAGTTGGATCGGAAAGAACAGAGCATGATACATTTGTGTATCTCAAATTCACTATTTTTGAATGTATCAAGGGAAGATATGGTGAAGGAGTTGTGGGACAAGTTAGGGATTTTGTACCAATCTAAGTCTTTGGTGAACAGATTGTTCCTATGGAAAAATCTGTATAACCTAAGGATGAAGGATGGAGACACAATGATAGAGCATCTGAAAAAATTTAATAGTGTGGGAAGACAATTTCTTCTATTGATATTAAAATTTTAGATGAAGATAAGTGCATCAGTTTGTTGTGTTCTCTACCATATTTGTGGGATAGTCTCGTTGCTACAATAGGTAGTAATACAACTACCTTGAAGTTTGATATAATAGTCTCATCCTTGTCATCAGAGGAGATGAGATGGAAAAATATAGGTGGCTAGAATGGAGATGCCTTTTTTGTATGAAGATGGTACTAGAATATAAACAAAAATAAGTCCTCTAGTGGGATATCTAAATCTAGAGGGAGATCTAAATCTCGATGAAAAACATCTGCAAAGGTGTGCTGGAAATGTAGAACAGAAGGGCACTTCAAAAATGGTTGTAGATACAAAGATCCTGAGAAAGGAAATGAATCTAATGATTCTCCTTCTATACAGGTGAAAACCACCTCAGATGAAGGTGGGAATTTGTACTTGGATTCCTCCTCATGTACACATGTAGATCATGAGGCATAGTTGATTGAATAAGGTTCATCCTTTCACTTCACTCCATATAAGAAGTGGTTCTACGAGTATGAGAAATATGATGGTGGTGATGTCTTCTTAGGAGATGATAGGAAGGATAAAATCGTCAGATGTGAAAAAGTCAAGATGAATTTGCAAGGTGGAAGGATTAGAACACTTTTCGGTGTTCTACATATTCCTGCATTGGCTGGAAATCTGATTTTTGTAAGCAAAATGGATGATGCAGGTGTAAAAACAATGTTTGAGAAAAATATCTGCAAGATGGTTCAGGGAGCACTGGTATTGATGTGGGGAATTCGGATTAGAACTCTGTACAAGCTTTTGGGTAGTATTGTTATTGATGGGTGCTGTTAGAGTCGGTCTTGTTAGTCCTCCGTCAAAGATCAAAACTCTTTCTGCATTTCATTTTTGGGAGTCTCACTCCATTCACTCAGCTGCATTCCGCTAGGGGCATGCCATAATCTGACGGAAGGGCCTTGTGAGTCATTTACCCTCATGCCTTATCCTGCTGGTTTAGGTCTGTTCGTCAAATCATTTTAAAGGTCATTTACAGTTCTATTCTAATCTCTTGATAAGGAAAGATTCAACTTAGTCATTAGGTATAGGGTTTGCAAATTGTTGTTCTCAAAGTGCTTCAATAATACTTGCAGGCCAGAGGGAGGTTCAATAATTCACTCAAATGATGTTTCTGAGCACGAAAAGATGAATTTTGGAAAACTGAGAGAGGTTTTTGTCCACAATAGGCCGAGGAAGAAAAACATCCTTCACTTTTTACACAGGTGTCATGGTGTTAGAGAAATGTCAAAAATATAATTGCCTCAGGAGAATTGATGCACCCTTAAAGTGACCTTGCGAAAATCAATATTTATCATGGCTTGGTTAGCCAAATGACTTGCGTGATGAGTGAAATGATAACTAGACACAAATATATTTCCAATGAGCTATCATGAGCTCAATTTCGAATTAAGGAACACCTTCAAAAGTTGACTGCAATAGCACTTTGACTTAAGGCAGCCTCATTTGGCACATTTTGACCAATCTTGGGAGATTTGATTTTTGGCAGGGCAGTGAACTCCAAATTGAAACATTCTGGTTGGGTTGGAAAGTAAACTCAAAGACCTTTCCAACACACTATCCTGCACCCAATTTGGACACCAGGAAGGCCTCCAAAAGGCTCCTGCAAAACGGCGCGGCACACAGAGGGAGCACGGCGCATTGGGAGAAATTTTCCAGTGTAAATTTACACTGGCGCGGCGTACATGGGAGGTGCGGCGCTCAAGGCTAAAAGGCATGAAATTCATTGAAATCTTCCTCCAAATTGAAAATTCTTCATTCCACAAGTAGTTTGAGCCTTCGTTTATGTGTTTCATCCAAGTTTGTGCTAGGGTATGGTGGTTTATGGATGCTAATGATTGAAACAAAACTTCAACCCTTTCATTTTGAATTCCTCACATGTAAACTACTGCCTAGGGTTGAAAAACTTGTTTGCACACCAAGGATAGAGAGAAACATTGCAAAGTGATTGTGAGAAGCAAGTACGCATTTTAGGTGAGTTTGGAGGAGTTGTCATAGGCGTGTGTTGAAGCCCCGAAAATCGCGTCGACAACAAGGGGGATACCCACCCGGTCCGAACCTTGGTTGGCAACTCCTTATCCGTTTGGTATAGCGGGTCCGACTGGGGATAATGGGACCAGTTTCCCAATCGAAGGGTGTGTGTGTGTAGAGTTGGTTGATGCTGATCTAAGAGTACTTTAAAGCTAATTTAATTCAGATTCTTAAACTAACTCTATGCTATTGTAATCTAATGAGAAACAACACATCTAATGTACGCTAACCCGGGATGTATATCTTCTATTATGCGATCTAAAGAGATTTCAAACAATAACTGGTAATAAATATCATTCAGCTATTATAAGAATATAAATCAATTAAGATAAACCACCTTGCATAAGAAGTTAGTCAAAACAGTTGTGAACAACATATCGCATAACAAGTTATTCATATATCAGACATAAATAAATGGATCCACCATACTAGAGTGCCAAATGGTAACTCATACATTCATGCAATAACATATAAACAACTGAAAACTGTATATCACCTTAAGAATATAAGCAGAAATGGCCAAGAGATAAAAGTACCATTTATGACTAATCCTACTCATAAGCTTCAAGCAAAAACGATTTATCTCTACTTGTTCTAACATCTACTAAGAGTACAAAAGTGCAACATTAGTAGCAGATATCAAATGCAAACATCAATAAATCTCGATCCTTCCATTCATCAAAACCTCCTCTGAGGGTGCAGAAGTGCATGTTCCGAGGACAAGTTTTTGACAAATTTCTGGACCCTTCTCTAAATGCATGAGAAGGGTTTAAATACTGTTAGCTAATTAACTTAATTACATAAATTTAGGATACGGTTTTAAATGAACGGCCATGTGATAAAGCAAAACTATTTCTAAAAATTGAATCTAATTCTGAATCATTTCTATATTTGCTCCTTAGTGCTACAAGCATGCAACATTCACCTGGGAAGAGTCGGCTGGTCGCCTTCCGCTTTCGTTTGAGCTATGAAAATAGAAATAACAAGCGCTAGCACTACTTTCTGGTAAACTAGAAGATATTTTCGAGGATCTTCCTCTGGCCGGGTGTATTCACTGCGTGTATACTTGGTAATAACTAAAATTTCTCTCAAACTGTTTCTGCTTTTGCTATTTCGGTTTCCGGCCTTGCGAATGACTAAACAAGTTAGGGACTTTACTCTCTGAACAATTTTCTGCATCGAAAACTGCCTCCGTCCTTTGTTCTGGGCTTTCTTGGGCATAAGCTTCAGGGTCTTTTGTAAACATGCTGCTTTTGTGCGCCTTCAACTCTGAGCTTTATATGGCCTATTGACATCATCATCTGTTGAGTGATACTCTAGAATCTGTGGTCTTATCGCATGCGGCATCTGTTTCTGAAGGGATCTCTTCTCTGTTCTCCGAGCATCGATGCTTTCCCCTTTTCCTTAGATGTTTCCTACACATTGCTTCATGTTATTTCCTTTCTTACAGTTTACGGAAAGGAAAAGAGTAATGATAATAAAAATTGACATGAAAGCTTTAAGCTCTTATGAATGCATAATTATGACACCCATAGCGAACTGACTCTTCGAAAAACACAAAATTGTCCCTCTTGAATATTTTGGCATACAATCATTAATTTGTTTTAAGGAGCGTGCCCAATTTTGGTTTACGGACAGATTTCCTTGAATAATGTGCCGAGGAAAATTTGCGATGGGTGATTTCTATGACTCGCATCTCAAAATCACGGATCGCATTGTCAAGATGTGTTATCGCAGAAAATCATGATCGCGAATTTTTCGCAAATCGCACGTATCGCAGATCGCAGATTGCAACATCGCAACATCGCAGATCGCAGATCGCATTTAGTCATTCAATCATTGTGTGCTGCTTATGCGATGTTGCGATATGCGACATCGCATATCGGCCATCGGAGATTTCTTAAGTTTTTTCATTTAAGAGCGCTTCATAATGAATGTGATGCGATGAATTTCACGTCGCTTCTTTCCAGTTTATTATGCTCATAAGAAAAAAATTTCATTCTTTACTCGCGATGCGATAAAGTTTTAAGGAGTTGAATACAAAAATTTTCATAAAATGTTTGTTTGGATTTTCTATTAAGGGTCCCCCTTTGCTTAGTGTTATTGCTAATATCAAACAAAGAGGGGGGTTGTTGGTGTCCACAACAATGGCGATTCACTGGGAAGAACCAGTTATCTCTGTTTTTCTATTGAATTTTAACTTCCGAAACAGAAAAATTTTCATAAGTCTAAATTTTGTTATGGACAGATAGAGTACATTATGCCTTATCCTATCAACGATATTTTGTTTCAACCTTTTTCTATTCCAATCGTTTGCTTCCTCAGGCTTAGTCCTTGTATTTACATCAACCATTACTTGGTTTTTCAAAGATAAAATAAGGTCTTCTCTGCGTGCTGGATTTTTAAAATATGCTCATTTGTCGTAGGTAGAGCCTCTGCTGCCAGTAGGCGTCCATAGCCTCGACAGGGTTACCCGTTACCCAACAATGATCCTTTATCCTTCTTAAGGCTATTTACAACCTCTCAGAGAAAAACCCATTTTGACACTTTTTCCTTTTTTTATTCTCTAAAGAACAATGTCTTGGTTTGGTGGCCAAATTATGACACAGTCATTCACTTGATTTACACTTTTGCTGAACAAGCTGGCTCGTGATGAGACCCCTTGTCTTTTGATTGCAACAATCTTGAGTCGTTTCCCTGTTTTGGTGGACAGTATTGGCAAAGTCAGCAAGTTATAATATCTGTGATCATGATAAGCTGGCTCATGATGAGACCTCTTATTCTTTGAGATATAGTGTTTTCTCGGATTGTTCCTCTAAATGCTGCGATTTCCTTTAGCAGGGAGGAAGTCAATTTTATCCTTAAGAAAGTTCTGGATGACAATAATAGAGCTTTTTTTGGAAATGGCTGTTTCTACAGGGAATTCTTATTTTGTTATTAATGCCTTTCATTGTACTGACGTAAAACAATTTCTTCAGTAAGATTGCTTTCTTCAAATTTCTTGGAGTTGAAACTAGTATCATATCTGGGTTAAAGTTCTATTGATAATAAAGATCAAGTTTCCAAAAGATTTTCTATTTATAGAAGCAGAAGTTCAAAATCTTGATAGAGAAAAGGTGTCTTTAGTAAATGTCAAATGCTGTTAACCATAGCAAATTTTATCATGGAGAAAAATATTTAACGAAATGAGAGGTGGACATTCCCTAGGGTTATGTACAGAATAGGGATAATCTCTTCTCTTATTTTGCCTACCAACTATTAAAAGTAAACCTAATAACCTAGCTAAATTACTCCTACTCCTATTCTAACTATATACAAAAAATTAACTAGGTGAAATGATATTTCCAGTGGAGCCATCTTTTCATTTTTATTCCTACACGTATGTAACCTTCAAACATCAGTGTTAAGAACAAAACTTTTCTTGGACTGTTAATGTTGGATGTGGAATAAGAATGTGTAACTTCAGTTGGATCATAAAAATCAGGATGAATTTCTATTATGGATTGATGATCTTGTAATAGGAAAGATGACAAGCCAGGTGCGAATATGATTTTTTATTTTTAATGGCTTGTAACTTATTGTGCGTTAAAGTCGAGCTTTTAGCAATTTCTTGTAAAAGGAAAGTTTCCATATATAAATCATTAAATAAATCAATGGAGAATAGATGGAAATTTCTGGAAAGATATTTATCAATTGGCGCGAATTGCCGACAAGTTTCGAAAGGTACTTTCCTTTGTTGATGGTGTTTTGGATGCCAAAGAAGTTTTTTAAGGAAGTCTG